>PVKM010006682.1:0-43539 GCA_004027735.1 Carollia perspicillata
ACTAAATCATTTTACCCCTGTGATTCCATTTCCTTATCGTTAAATGAAAATTAAATTAGAATATTCATGAAGCATCTAAAACAGTGCCTGACTCAATGATTAATACTAATATTCTTTGCTTTTAATTTTGTTATTGAAATTATCTTTTGAGGGCACCTAGCACAGAATATCAGAGTGGTGGTAAGCAGTAAATTCCATACCATTTTGTTTATCTCTCTGCATAAAAGTATAGCCATCTTTCATCTTCTCTCAAGCACTCCTCCTCTGGCTCTGTACCCATAATTCTCTGCTCCTACATATCCCTGATTAGTGCCTCACATCCGTACTGCTGCATTATTTCATCTCTGCATCTATGTTGTGTGGTCCTCACTGCTCTATTTTCTGTTTCCATGTCTACCCCCCCAAGTAGATTTTAAGCTCCTGGAAAGCAGAGACCGTGTTTTACTCTACTCCAGATACTGAGTACGTAGAACTATGTGTACAATATTATGGGTATTCACTAAAAGTATGATGATCTAAACTAAACTGAAAAACCTGGAAATGAAGGGGTTTTATTGATGAGATGTTGAAGGTCATGGAGACTACAAGTCACAAAAAAAATATGGAATATGCAGAAAATATATTCAGAAAATGTTTTCTGAATAACAATTAAGTGACACTTTACCCCAGACACTTTAGATTGCATTGTTTATTTTTCAAAACAACCCAATAAGAGAAGTATTATTTTCACTATTTCATAAATTCACGGAAATTTTATTTATTTTCGGTGACTTAACTAGGAAGTGTTAAAACCAAGATTGGACCCTGATGTTGAAATCTCTCCCTGCCATCACAGGCACTCATTATTTTCCAAATTTGGAATTCCCATTTGGCGAGGTCCAGTTCTATGCTGTGTTTTAAGATTAGGTTAACTTGTCACAAACTCAGTCATCAGAACACAGACAAAATTCTACCCAATATAGACAGCATGATGGTGGCCATGAACTTAGAGGCTCCAATACAGCTCCCTCACTGAGGAAGAGAGGCTGTGCCTCACTTTGTCTGTGGTTATTGTTCTTAGTAGGTCCTTCAGGAACTTTTCTGTTCCTGAATACTAAATATTCTGCATCAGAATCTGAAGGAAATAGAATCCTGTAGAAGCCCCCTCTGCAACCCTTCTCAGCTCTGCCCCTATAATACCATTCCCCTTTCCCCTAGTTTAGGATTTGATCATCCCCTCCCTGAGCTATTTCTATCAACCTCTCCAAACAGCCCATGTTGAGTAGCAAGAGGACAAACATAAAGAGGCCACCAAATAAATAGTTGGAGAAACAGTTATTAAGCTGGATTTTCATTTTATAGAAGAAAAGCTTTCTGTCTATCTCCTTGTGTTCCTGCCTCATTCCACAAAAAAGGGATTTTTACCTACCCTTTAGTGGAGAGGAGTCATTATCTGCCATTGCCTCCAGAGAGTTTTACTTTTCCTGATGAGAATTGACATGAGGTCAGTGGAGCACTATCCTTGGCCCCCCAGACCCTTCCCAATGGGTATTCTTTGTTCTGCTATTGCTGAGAGTAGCAGGATCACCTAGTGGGACATCTCTGCCCTGCAAGTCCAATGCAGGTGGGAAATAGAATCTCATTTTCTATGGGATCCAAGATGAGTTCTCCAACTCAGCTTTACCAGCAATGAAGGAAACATTTTAATCCTTGACATTTATACATATTTGTTAACTGTTAGAATCTGGGGGGAGAAGTGAATAAGGAACCCCAACATATGTCTTATAATTTTGCAAAACATGTTGATTGCAACAGCACAAGTAGACATTGTTCCAAACATGCTTGCAATGGTATTTGTCTTTATAATTTGGATTCTATGATTCCTCTTCAGCATAAATGATGTCAGTTGGCAAAGCAAAAATAGCACTGGCTCTAATTCAAAAACATGCCCTTTCAAAAAGATGCCTGACTTTAAAATCTCTACCTCCTTACTTTTGCAAAGTCCTCACTGCATGTAATGTGTATATGAAATCCAAGTTGTTTCATAAACAGGCCAGCTGCTCCCTCTTCCAAGTGAAGCTGTGCCCCCCGACTGCGATGAGCTCTTCTGTACTGGTATTCTGAGCCCACATGGTCACATCTGTTGAAGTAGTGATTGTTTCAAGACACCTGAGGCTTAGCAATTTCACACAAATCTTTCTTGGTAAGTACATTGCTGGAATTGAATATCCAAACTCTGTTACATATTATCTGTGTGGCCTTGGACAAGATACTTACCCTCTCTGTGCTTCAACAGCTTTCTCTGTAGAATAGGAATAAAATAAATTTTTCATATATTTTGAGAATTAAAAGTAAAACCCTTTACACACTGCCTAATACTCTGTACATATTAAATAAATAATAGTTGTATTACCTGGTGCTTTTGTTGCTTATTTTGTGATAAAATCCTTTGTCATAAAGCCATATCTTTTGACAAGTCTCTAGATACAGATTCCCCAAATATTCACTGACCTGCTTTATTTACCAGTTGGTTAACATAAAATTGTTCTTTAACTCTTAATTATATCAATCATAACAGTTACAATGAGTCCTGAGCTATTTGAATCATTCTTGCAATTTTGTCAATTTTCCTTTTTTTAAGTTTTATTTTTATCTTAGATTTATAGTAGTTATTAATAATTCATACTTGCTACTACCAGTTTTTAACCATCAACTTAATTGTGTTACTACCCTGCATGTCCATAGCTATTAAGAAAAAAATAGCAAGAGAGGAGAGAACAACATTGTCTTGGAAAACCCAGAAGAGTAACTAGAACCCAGAGAACCACTGGCCCAAAGGAGCTCTCCCAAGTATGGATAGGGAGGCCGGGGCAAGGGGAGACCAGCACCAGGAAGCTCTTTCTTATGGGTCGTCTGATTCAGGTGATCTCTAGGAGAGAATGGAAGGAGGCCCATGGACCAGGCGTGACTTGAAAATGACGAGTCTGCTTCCAACTCTCAACTCCCACACGTGAGGCTGGGCAAATCAACTCTCACAGTAACCTGCATCAGTAACTGCTGCCCACCTTAAAGGGCTGTGGTGAGTCTTGTAGCTAATCATATTAAAACACCTTGAAAAAGATCAGTATGACACCAACATGCCTACTCCTTACTGGCTCTCTCTTTTCAGAGCTCCACTTTCCAGAAGTGCAGTAGAGTTACAACCAGAGACTCAGGGAGTGCTGATAGCCAGTGATCAGTGACCCACAGAGAGAGCTACAATTTTGAGAAAAACTCACCACTTAGAATTATTAGTGAATGCTCAGGAAACACTAAAGAGGGCTGTTCCCTGCATCTCATGGTGGGTTTTAAATATCACTCTTCTTGAATTATGTAGGTTCTCACTAGTTTCAGGAAAATCATCTTACAGTTGTAGCAGAGTTTTTATAAACTTAGTGTTGAGTCTTTTTGAGAAATAAATAAAAGCCAAAAAGCCAAATGTTGATAATAGACACTTCGTTTCTTATTTTGCTGAGAATATTTCTGTTGGCCTATTAAGACAAAGCTGTCCCCATGCTTCTTCAAAATATCTCTTTCTATCACCTAATTGATGTGTTTGCCATAAGGGGATGTTGAATTTTACCAAACGCGATCACATATTTCTGGGAACTCACTTGAATTTTTAAAACTCTGCATTGCCCTGGGAGTGGGACAACACCAGACGAAAGATGGCAAGACCAAGTGACATTTTGTCATATTGCCCCAATGTTTGCTCTTAAAGACAATAATACGATTACTGCGGATGAAGTTCCACTTCAGCAACCCCCGTTCCCCCGCCCTCTCTCTCTACAGAAAACCTCTGCCTAAACTTTCTTTCATCCTTTATTGAATTGTGACTTTTACCACATTGAGTATTTTAGATTTACATTAATTTTATCATCCAGATGGATATTAAGTCATTCATTCTTTCTATCTTTGAGTTAATTTTGGCAACATCTATTTCACATAAATTTCTAAGTTTATTTCTATACTGTAGTTATACCAAAAATTCATTGTATTATAACTCTATTTTTCTGCAAATAATGACCTTTATTATTTCTGAAGTGCATATTCTCTAATTTTAAATGATTTGTCAGAGAGTTCCTGTTTGTAATTCCAAAAACATTAAAAACAACATTTTTTTAGCAAAACTATCATTAATATCTCTTGTATGGCACTGTTTTTGGCCATCATATATATTAAGTATCTCTTCTGCTTTTTTCAGTTTACTTAATTTTTCTGACTTTTCCCTGGCTTGTCTAGTGCTGGCACACCACTGGGCTCCAAGTGCCTTCATCTCCATCCCCAACAAGTCCTCCTCACCCAACCCCAGGTGCAGCCCCATGGTCCTCTAGCATGAAAAAAGGCCAGTGAGACAAATTCAGAGTCCTAGGGCCTCTTCTGGTGGAGAAATATTCATAATAAAGCTTAGATAGTAAATGGGTACACTAAATAGCTCTTATATATCCTTAAAGGAAGAATTAATAGAATGAAAAATAGAATGATGAACATTGTCCAATATTTATCACAGAGATAACAAGTTATAAATAATAAAAGAAATGTTAGAAAGTATAAATGATAGCTCTAATTTAGAGAAAGCAATATTTGAAGCAATAATATGTAATAATTTTCCAGGACTAATGAAAGATATGAATCCTGTTTGAAAATTCTATATTCTGTCTGAATTTTAGAGATAAAAATAATTTTCTTATCTGCATCTGTATTAGAACATGCAACTACAATGTTAATTTCTTTATGAAAATATAAAATAAAAAGTAGAACAAGTTCAATCAGTGTTCATTGTTTCTGAAAGCAGACATTATGTTCATCCTCTTGGAGATGCATAGTTGTGCAGGGAAAGAGAAAGCTAGAGGTAGCTCATGTCCTGCCATCTGGAGGGTTCCACCAGCGCTTGATTCAGTGTGGCTGCAGGCTCCTTTGTTGAAAGCTTTATGTGCATTTCAGGGAGATATGTATACGTATCCAGTGTTAGGGCAACAGCAGCTTTACTCTGCACTGTAATAGTGTTCTGGGGCCAAGGTCTCATCAGCCATCAGTATCTTGGGCAGATTTCAATTTAGAACACTAAGAAAAGTGTTTCCATCAGTTGTGATTAAATGTTTCCCTAATTAATAAATATCTGTCAGTAAAAATTTTAGAAGTTTAATAAGATATAGCTTTTACACTGCAGTCACATAATTATAGATATTTCCCTTTATGAAAATACCCCGACTCCTTTCAAAATTACATGTGACCCCATTTTTTCTCAAAACAAGATATGAATATCAAATGTTAAAAGCTAAACCACAAATACGTGATGATTAAGGCCAGCAAGGAAAAATGGTTAAAGCTTGGTATTATAAAGCAGGTGTGCCTGATCTGTGCAACTGACTTACCAATGTTACTAAAATAATCTATTTCAGCCAGTAGTTCCCAGACTCAACTAACCACCAGAATTAACTGGGGGTTCTTTGTCCTCACTTCAAACCATCTGAATCAAAATCTGAGTGGTAGGAACCAGGACTTTTTAGTTTTAATACTGTCCTGATGATTGTCAAAGTTGACAGTGGCTCTCAAGCTTGGTTCTTATTTGGAGAGCACTTAAAAATACCAATACTTCAGCCACATACAAAATCATGGAGTGGGGACCAGACATTTGCATTTCAAAAGTTCTCCAGGCAATTCCAGTGTTTTTCAGAGACTTGGAACCATTTTTAAACACCCAACTATAGTTTCAGTGGCAATGACAAGAGACTCATCTACTTCCAAACACAGAACACAAATACATTTCTCTAAGTAAAGCATTTAAATTATCTTTAAAAGAATCTCATATGTTTTCAACTTTTTAGTCTATCTACTAATTCCACCAAAAATATATAAATTTTGAAAAATAATTTATCCTGCTTCTGCTGAAAAAATAAATTACTACAATAATTAACAATTTCCAAGCATTTGCAAAATCCTTTTTAGGTGAAGTTTCTGAGGAGATTCAGACAAACATAAATATCCAAGCACAATCTGATACCTTATTCATGTTAAAGTATAACTTTCAAAAGTGAACACATAATTGACATCATACGAATATAGAATAAATGCATATCAGATATTTATTCAACTTGCTAATTAATGAGGAAACTAGTTAGACTGCAAAGCTGGTTCTTTGAAGAAGAGGCTCTTTACAGGCAATTTAAAAAAAGAAAGTCTAAGATGATAAGTTAAGTATAAAACAGGCTATCTCCTATTGGTCAATAGTCTTTGGAAGTTGTCTTTTTCAGCAAACACACTATTTGCATCTCTATGGTTCAAAACTCTCTGAGATAACTGTGACTGCATTTAGTCAGGGACCAAATGATCAGTGATCAGAGTCCATTTGCCTTCAGCTGCTATTGGGAGGCAAGCTACTCATGGTTTTTGTCTTACATTCAATTTTAAATGTTTTCTTATATTCAATATATGCTTCAGCCTCCATGTAATTTTATTTTCTTTGAGCTACTTTAAATGGAAACATTTTACAAAGTTAAGATAAAAATGCAGCTGTCTTGGCGCTAATAGCATAAAGCCTGTGACACATGTTATTGACTGAAGACCATATTCCCTGACTGGCCTTAAACTTCTCAAAAGAGCCTAAGGCAGCTACTGCCTGCCTGCAGTCAGACTTGGTACAGGTGACCAAACCTGCTTTCCAGGTGAGTTTTAACTGTTTATGATATTGGGGGTAACACTCTGGGGTGTTCATGGAGTTAAAGATGGTCCACTCAGCTTTCTTCCTGCTGCCAATTCAATTTGTAACTCAGGGTGGCCAGGCTCCAGGATTCTCTCCTTTACTTTCCAGTCGACTTCCTCTTTTATGTGGCTCTGATGGCTGGGCAAAGGGAAAGGAAACACACAAGTACATGCCTAAGACAACTGGCTCAAAGCAAATCTTCAGTTCTCCACTAATCACGTTTTCTTCACTATCTTCCTGATAGGTAACTGAGAGTCCCAAATAATGGAGTTTCTTAGTGGTATTTGAAAATAACAAACTAAAATGCTGCTTTATTAATTAAACAGGTTATGCTTATATATTCCTTATAAATTAAAGATTATTATTTTTAAAACCTAAAGCTATAACAGATACTTATCTTCATCCAACCTAATCTTTCATACTGTTTTTTAACAATAGCCCATATTCCCTCTGCCCTAACCTACCACCACCCTTTTCACTTTAACCCTCACTCGCTTTTTAAAAGATTTTATTTATTTATTTTTAGAGAGGGGAAGGGAGGGAGAAAGAGAGGGAGAGAAACATCAATGTATGGTTGCCTTTCACACACATCATACTGGGGCCCTGTTCCACAACCCAGGCATGTACCCTGACTGGGAATCAAACCGGTGACTCTTCGGTTCACAGTCCAGAACTCAATCTACTGAGCCACACCAGCCAAGGCTTTTTCAAGAGAATTTTTATTTAGAACAATTCAGTGCATGCACATTTTAGTTAGGTTTATACACACGTATGAGATCATTTGAATTTTTAACATATTCCAGTCAAATATAAATTTGGGCTCATTTTATAAGGTTAAAACAAAATGTCTTAATTTTCTGTGTCTCATTTTATTTAATTATTTACAAAGAATGAATTTTTATGTTGTACATAAATCTTATATAGGGGCTGTGGTGATTAGCAAAAAAGGGCTTGATATGACATTAAAACATATAACCCTTACTCTCAATCCCTCCTCCCCCTCCACACCCTTCTTCTCCATCTCCTGCACTCTTCCCTTCTCATCACAACCCCTCATTGCTTTAGCATTCCAGCCCTCAGCTTCACTCCTGCTCCAATCCTCAGGCTGCCCTTTCTGTTGCTCTCCTTCCTGCTGATCTGTTGCCTTCCTCCAGCCCTGTATCTCCTCTTCTCCTTGTTCCAGTAATACCCCCCATACTTATGCCCTTCAGCTCTATCTTCTGATGAGCTCCTACCTTTACCTACTCCTCTCCTCAGTGCCCCTCAATACCTTTGTCCCTCCACCCATCCTCCTGCATCTTCCCTAGCTTTGCCTGGACACAAGATTTACTCAGCTATCTGACCCAGACTGGATGGATTTCCTCAGACGTCTGGTCTGATTGACTAAGTCACTAGAGAGCATCCTAGAATAATCTTGCTACTACAGAAAATTGTAAATGTACTGATTCCCCCATTAACCAAAGGGTAAGAGATAATTGGTCCCTATTTTAGACATAGTCTTGACTAACAGTAACTATTAACCACAGATCTGATAAACAGTAAAACTACTGGGCAATCCATTAGCCTAGAAGAGGCTATAATAAAATTAGTTATGATAGTGCTGAAGAATTGACTTCAGACTTCTAGGAAGAATACCAGCCCACATATCTGTTTATAAATACTCTTCGATGAATTAAAGAAAACAACTTTCTCTACTTAATGAAGAGATGACTATAACCTCATGCCAAAAACTTCAAAACATATTACACCTTCCATAATAACATTTTAAAACAAATTTCAAGAAACTGGAGCCAATTAAATCATGGTGCCAAGCACAATGGGGTTAAGCTTCATGAATCTTAGCTGGCACCATCCCCTTCTCCCAGAAGTGGGAGCCCAGATGTGATATGTGAGCAGGGAGCAGAACTAGAGAACACTTTTTAGTACAAATGAGCAGCACAGAGGCTCAGGGGAAGGACCAGGCAAGGAGCTATTTTAAGTCTTCCCTGTTTCCTCAAATTAAAGGGAAAAAAACTGGAACCAAGCCAACAATCCAGTTGCTGACCAAAGGCAGTCCAGTGGAAGAAAGCACTCACTGACCCAGTATGTAGAAATCCTGTGAACTGTGAGCAATTGCTTTGAACAAAATTTTAGCAACTCAGCTTGCTCAACTGGAGCTGGAGAACAAAAGGCAACCTCTATCAAATATAAATGAGTCAGACTCACTGGTGTTTACAGAAAATGCAGACTATCTAAGAAGAAATTATTCTTCAGCTATCTTAATGGCAAAAAGTAAAATCATTAATGTGCTCTTATAACGGGAAGTATCAGACACTGAATTCTCTTCAAAAAGTATTGGTGGTCCTGTAAATGGTAAAAAATCTCACTGGAAAGCAATCTTATTCTGTTCATCGAATTCTAAAACAAGCTTGTCCTTTGATGAAGCAATTCCACTTGCAGGGTTCCCCTTAAAAATAATTGCACATGAATATATGGAAACATTGCATCTGTGAATAAGATAGTGCTTGCAGAAAAGGCACTGCCTCTCATCTACAGAGCATAGTATTAGGTAGCTCTTTGGAAGCAAGAAGTAAATGTCTCTTTGTACTGAACTGAATACCTTGTTAACACATGCTCTAAAGTAAAACTAGAAAGTTGCAGACCAATATCTATTTGTGCAAAATGTATCTATAGATGTGCAAATATATCAGCAAGTATGCACATGTATAAAAATACAGAAGAAGCATGCAAACTAAATCTGTGGATCTGACAATCTCCAGGAAGTGAGATTGAAAGTTGAAGAAGGGATTTCCATGTTTTCTGTATTTTTATTGTGTGTTCTTTTGTCTGTTTTATATAATTTGAGTGCATTTATAAATTACATATATAATTCATAGTTGTTTATATTGTAACTATGTATAATATATATTTAAAAACAAGATATCAAATATAAATTAATTAACACAATAGAAAAAATATTTGATTAAAACAAATCAGGGCTTCTTTTCTTGAAAACTTCATAACGAAACTAAATAAGTAGAAATACTAATCAGGATAAAAGAGAGATAACATAACTATCAAAAAATTGAATAAGAATTTAAGAATAACTGAAGTTCAGAAGTTATTAAATTAATTCTAACAGAATGCTTTATAGAAAGTTATCACAACAGCAAACACATATTGTATGTCTTCCACCTATTGTATTGTATTGTATTGACTGTTCATGAGTTTTGCAAATATTACTTCATGGAGACACTATGAGATAGGTGTTATTCTCCTTATTTTACAGGTAAGGTTATTGAGGCACAGAGAGTTTAGGTAATTTCTATGATGCCACAGATATTAAGTAATAGCATGGATGTGAATCTCGGATATATGGCTGCAGTATGTGAATTGAGCTCTCTGCTCAACCACTACTCACAGCTTGTTAAAACAGGGATCGAGGTAGTCTAGTTTCATTTTTTGTGCATGTATCTGTCCAATTTTCCCAATACCATTTATTGAATAAACTGTCTTTACCCCATTTTCTGTGCTTGCCTCCATCATTAAATATTAATTGACTATAAAGATATGCCTTTATTTCTGGAATTTCCATTCTGTTTTATTGATCTATATGACTGTTTTTATACTACAGTCTGTCTACTACTATACAGTCTATTTTTATGTCTGTTTTACAAACTATAAACTGCTTTTATAGTTTATAAGCTATACTACAAGGCCATAATAATAAAAGCAGACTGTTTTAATTATTGTGGCCTTGTAGTATAGTTTGATATTAGGTAGCATGATTCCTCCAACTTTGTTCTTCCTTCTCAAGATTCCTGTTGCTATTCAGGATCTTTTGTGGTTTCATATAGATTTTTGAAATCTTTGTTCTAGCTCTGTGAGAGACACCATCATATCTTGATAGAAATTGCATTGTATCATAGATTGCTTTGGGTAGTATAAATATTTTAATGGTGTTAATTCTTCCTGTCCATGACACGGTATATGCTTCCACTTATGTGTATCTTCCTTGATGTCTTTCTTCAATTTATTATAATTTTCTGAGTACAGATTATTTACATCATGCACAAGAATAAACTCAAAATGGATTAAAGGATTAAATATAAGACATAAATCATAAAAATTCTAGAAGAAAACATAGGCAGTCAAATATTGGACATTTCTCATAGTAATATTTTTATCTGATATATTTCCTCAGGCAAGTGAAACAAAAGAAAAAATAAACAAATGAGCCTACATCAAACCAAAAATTTGTTGCACAGCAAAGGAAACCATCAAAAAAATGAAAAGATAATCCACTGAACGGGAGAACATATTCACCAATGATGCATCTGAAAAGGGGTTAATATCCAAAATTTATAAATAGCTTATACAACTTAACACCAAGAAACAAACAATTAAATTATAAATTGGCAATGGACCTAAATAGGCACTTCTCCAAAGAAGTTATACAGATGGCCAATAGACATAGGAAAAGATGCTCGATATCACTAATCATCAGAGAAATGCAAGTTAAAACCACAATGAGATAAATACCACCTTAAACCTGCCAGAATGACTATCATCAATAAATCAACAAGCAACAAATGCTGGTGAAGATGCGAAAAAAAGGGAGCACTTGTGCACTCTGAGTAAGAATATAGATTGTTGCAGCCACTGTGAAAAAAGTATGGAGTTTCCTCAAAAAATTAAAAGCGAAACTGCTTATTAGATAACAATTTCAATTCTAGGAATATGAGATATGTCCAGAAGGTATCCAGCCATATAATATAAGAAATAGAGACATTTATTAAAGAAGGTACAAGAAATATTTTACTCAAGACAATCATGCCTTAGTCTCCTACAAAGTAAGCACTTTAGGATCTCACATAGTTCTCCCAATCACCATCAGCCTCCCTGTTTTATTTTCCTGAATCTCATTGGCAGTCTGAAATCTATTCCCTTTCAAAGGTGATTTTAGTTTCAAGAAAAGCCAGAAGTCACAGGGCAGCAGACATCAGCTGTAGGGGGCCTGAGTCACCTGGGTGCTTTCATGCTTCACCAAAAAACTGCATGAGACATGATGCATGATCGGGTGCATTGTCATGATGAAGCTACCAATCACCAGTGCCCATAGCTGTGGTCTTTTGAATCATCCGAATATCTTCCATGGAGGAATATTCACATTTAACACAAAATCTGAGTCAGATTTGTTGCTCTACTCGCTCATTCATTTTGAATGCAAAAGCAGCACAATACTCATGCTCACTCAACAGTGTCTATAATCTGCACTAATAAACTAAACTCATCATTGTTCTTGCATAAACATTCCTGTCCACTCTCCATGGCTACCAGGTTGACTCCATGTCCCACAAACCATTCTCTTTATATTAACAATGGCTGGACTTTCTCTGGACCAACCTTGCATATCTGAAGAAATCTAAAACACTAATTAAAAATAACATATGCACCCTGTGTTAACTGCAGCATTGTTTACGACAGCCAAGATTTGGAGGCAGCCCAAGTGCCCATTATTAGATAAGTGGATAAAAATTCAGTAGTACATTTATGGACTGGAATACTACTTGGCCATAAAAAGAAAGGCATCTTACACTCTGCAACAGCATAGATGGACCAGGAGAGTATTAGGTTAAGTGAAATAAGCCAGTCAAAGAAAGACAAATACCATGTGATCTCACCTTTAAGTGGAACCTAATCAACAAAACAAACAAGCAAGCAAAATATGACCAGAGACATTGAAATTAAGAACAAATTGACAATAACCAGAGGGGAGGTAGGAGGGGCAAAAGGGGGAAGGGTTTTCAGGAACAACTTTAAAGGGCATATGGACAAAACCAATGAGGGGTGGGATCAGGAGTGGGAGGTGGGGATAGCTGGGGTGTGGGGGTGTGGGGGGAAGTGGAGACAACTGTACTTGAACAAATAAAATAAAATAAAATTAAATTAAATTAAATTAAATTAAATTAAATTAAATTAAATTAAAAAGTATGAAAAAAAGACACACAGTTTTGCTTATTCTACCTTTAAGGATACATAAGAAATTGGTAGTGGTGGTTATTTCTCGACAAGGAAACTGTAAAGAGAATTCACTTCTCACTATTCTTTTTATACTGTTTGATCTTTTAACTGTGTACATGTAAGAATGATTCAAAAATAAATATTTTAAAACACTAAAAATAAAAAAATTAAACAGGCTATTATTAGTAAACAGTGAGAGAACAGAACAGTTAGAGAATAAATAACAATTTATAGAAATTAAAAAATATTTTATAATAATATTCAATAGAAGGGCTAAAATAAAGTTTGAAATAATTTTCTACAACATATAATGGAAACAAAACAAATGAAACAAACATCAAAGACATAGAGAAATAGAAAATTACTTCTGAAGAAATAGGATGCAAAGAGTAGATATTACAGAAAAAAGAGAAGAGAGAAGATGTAGCAGAGGACATATTCAAAGACACAATGGAAGAAAATATCCCAAAGATGAAAAAAATTCTGAAAGCTTTTAGAAAGTGTTCACTGGCCAACAGTGTTCATTCTGCTATATTGGGGTGGAATATTCCATAAACACCAATTAGATCTCAATGGTTGATAATATAAATAAAGTCTTCATTATCTTTCCTCATATTCTGTGTATTTTTCTACTAATTATTCAGAGAAAGAGGAGTAGAAATCTCCCAGTAGTGGACTTGTAATTTTTTCTATTTCCTTTTTAGTTATAGCATATTTTCTTTATGTACTTGAAGGTCTGTTATTAGATACATACACATTCACATTTGTTATCTGACTCAGATATCTGAATCTGAATTTGTTAACTGACATCTCATGATTATGGAATAACTTTTATACATGTTACTAATATTTGTTCTTAAATATGCTGATATTAATATATCAATCCAGCATCCTTTTTGTTATATTCACCATCCTTTTACTTTTAATATATCTGTGTCTTTTTGCAAGCTCCACATAGTTGGGTCATGCTTTTTTAATCAATCTGAAAGTCTTTAGTTTTCAATTGGAGTATGTGCAATGTTTACATTTTATGTGATTTTGAATCTGGTGAGTTTAAGTTCATTTTGCCATGTGTTTTTGTTTATCCAAAACTATTCTTTTTGTCTTTTTCCTTTTTTACAATTATTTTTTATGATTCTATTTTATCTCCATATTGGCTTATTATCAAAATGTATTATCAAAACAGCTTAGAGCATGCATTTTTAACTTATCAATATCCATATTCAAGTAACATTATGCCACTTTCTGTATAGCATGAGAACCTTAACAGTGTAGTTGTGTTTGACTCCCTCTGACTGTTGGGTTACAGATGTAAAACATTTCACTTCTATATATGTTGGAGATCTAAGATATATTGTGTATTATGATTTTGTTGTTATTATTATTGTAATTATTTCTTCTTTAAACAGTCAGTTATCTTTAAATGGTTATTAAATGATGAAAATAATCCATTATATTTAACCACACATTTTTCATTTCTGATTTTTGTATTCTAATTGCCCCTAGACTGAATAATTACTTTTAAGATTTCTTGTAGTTCAGGTCATTGGCAATAAATTCTGTCATATTTTATATGTCTCAAAAAGTTTTTTATCTTGCCTTTTTTTGAAAAAATATTTTTTCTAGGTGCAGAATTTGAGGATAATTTTCTTCTTTTATTACCTTAAAAATGTTGTCTCTATTTTCTGGTTTATATTTTCTTACGTGACATTTTTATCTACTGTCATTTTTATCTTTCTTCCCAGTGTACCTAATCTACCTCCCTCCCCCAGATGCTTTTAACATTGTCTGTTTTTCCACCAATTTTCAGAACTTTTATTTAGATGTCCCCTGAGATTTTATGTTTCTTCTGCTTGGGTGCTTTTGAGTATCTTGAGTCCTAGGTTTAAGTTTTACTCAAAATTGGAAAAATAATATGTCATTTTTTTATATACTCCCTGCTCACTTTCTGGTACTTCAATTACATACTTTATTGCCTGCTATTGTCCCACAGCTCACTGATCTATTTCTTTCTGGTCTTTTTTCCATTTGTCATCTCTACATCTCATTTTGGATAGTGTTTATTACTATGTCTTCAGGTTCATTAACTATTTTTGTCTGCAATATCTCATGATTTTTACTTCATCTAGCTGATTTCTCATTTTGGATATTGTATTTGTCACCTCTGTGTGTTTTGGGATTATTTTACACGTACCACTTCTGTCTTGCTCATGGTTTTTAAAACTTGTTGATCATATAGAACATATTAATAATGCCTATTTTAATGTCCTTATAGCTAAATCTGTCATTTGTGATGTGTTGTGATCTGTTTCTTTTTATTACTTTTCTCAAATTTATGGATCATAATTTTCTGATTTCTTTGAGGCCTAGTATTTTTATTAGTTTCTTAATATTGTGAATTCATACTAGTTTTTGTTATTTAAAAATATTTTTGAACTTTTTTTCTGGGATGTAGTTAACCTACACTTTAAGTGACAAATCACCTTGCTTGTTCTAAACTTAACTTTTAAACTCTGCCTTTAGTAGACAGCAGATTTGGCCCCAAAATTGACTATAGATTTTGAGAACTCTACCTAATGCCCAGATTATTAGGAAGGCTTTTCACTATAGCTGTGGTAACTAAAATTCTTCCTAACCCTGTGTGACCTGCAGAGGTGGTTCTCTCTGTTTCTCTCAAGTGGTTCTTGCCCTAGACATGGTAGTTTCCTGAATTGTATGAATGGATTATTATTGGGCCAATGACTTGAGGGGACCCTCTGCCAATCTTTAAAGCTATCTCTGAAGCTCTATCTTCTCACATTTTGCCCTGCAAGTCCAGCCACTCTGGCTTTCCTGAACTGGGCTTTCTTTCATTTCCGTCTCTGCTCTGCATTCCTAAAACTCTCTTGGCAAGGGTCTTGGACAATTGAAATCCTCATTTCATTTGTTTCTATTTCCTTAAGGATTACTGTCCTGTGATAACCAGCACCTATTTTGTATAGTTTTCTTGTTGTTTAAGGAATGAAGCACCCAGTCATTCTGTTTTCATCAGGGTATGAAACGGAAAATCCATCTATTTATTTTTAAGAATTCTTTTATATAAAGGAAATTCATAATTCTATTCCATATATGGAATGTTTCTTTTTTTTCCATTTTCTTTCAACTTTATTTATGGTGTTTTGATTTTCCCTCATTATTTTTATCCATGAAAATATTGTAATCTTTGTAAATAAAATTTGTCAATTTTATGCAATGAAACAACATGTTTTACATTTAGATTATAACACCATGCATTCATATTTTTCTATGCTTTTAAACATTTATATACCTGATACACCTAGAATTTATTTTGATATTAGACTAAAGTTAGGAATCCAGTGTAATGGCTAGACTTTTCCCTAGAAATCATGTGCACAACTATCTGTTCCCATTTATTTGAATCAAAACTTTCATCATCATATTTAACTGGGTCTATGTCTCCCTTTTCTTGCCATTCTCCTTGGCCTTAAATTCTGTTTCATTATTCTGACTGGATATACTTCTCCTAGTACCACACTAGCTTCATATTACATTTTATTAAGTGGTAGGAAAAAATGTGTTATTGCTTTCTATTTTTTATATTTTTTCAATTTCCACCCCCCACCCTCTTCTGCCTCTCTTTAGGGTTTGTGCACTGGGGTGAATTTAGAATGACTGTTATCCAAGAAGTAATAAAATCCCTTTGGAGCTTTGATAGGAATTAAGCTATATTTTTAGACTAATAAAGAGTGTTGACATCTTAGAAAATGAATTTTCCTATAAAATCCATGTTTATTTATTTTCACATATCATGTATTAACATAATAATTCATACTGTTATTAATTATTGCACATAATTTCTTTTCAGCTATTTTAATTTTCTATTTGTTGTTTTTTTAATTATTTTATTGTTGTTCAAGTACAGTAATCTGTATTTTTCTACGATCACTCCCCATCCACACCAGCCACCTATATCCCCTGATTCCACACCTCCCACTTGGTTTTGTCCATGTATCCTTTAAAGTTGTTCTGCAAAACACTTTCCCCCTTTCTCCCCATTATGACCTTCAACCTCTCCTCTGGTTACTCTCAGATTGTTCTTAATTTCAATACCTCTGGTTATATTTTGCTTGCTTGTTTGTTTTGTTGATTAGGTTCCACTTAAAGGTGAGATCATATGGTATTTTTCTTTCACCACCTGGCTTATTTCACTTAGCATAATGCTCTCTGTTTCCATCCATGCTGTCTCAAAGGGTAAGAGCTTCTTCCTTCTTTCTGCTGCATAGTATTCCATTGTGTAAATATACCACTGTTTTTTGATTCATTCATTTACTAATGGGCACTTAGGTTGCTTCCAGTACTTAGCTATTGTGAATTGTGTTGCTATGAGCATTGGGGTACATAGGTTCTTTTGGATTGGTGTTTCAGGGTTCTTAGGATATAATCCCAGCAATGGAATTGCTGGATCAAAAGGCAATTATGTTTTTAGTTTTCTGAGAAAATTCCATACTGTTTTCCATAGTGGCTGCATCAGTCTGCATTTCCGCCAACACTGCACTAGGGTTCCCTTTTCTTCATAAACTCTCCAACACTTGTTGTTTGTTGCTTTGTTTATGATGGCAATTCTGACTGGTGTGAAGTGGTACCTCATTGTGGTTTCAATTTACATCTCCCTGATAGCTAGCAATATTGAGCATCATTACATGTACCTCTGGACCCTTTGTATGTCTTCCTTGGAGAAGTGTCTGTTCACATCCTTTGTCCATTTTTTAATTGGGTTGTTTGTCTTCCTGGAATGGAGTTCTGTGAATTCTTTATATATTTTGGAGATCAAATACATATGTGAGGTATCATTTGTAAATATATTTTCCCATATGGTTGGTTCTCTTTTCATTTTAATGCTATTTTATTTACCTGTACAGAAGCTTTTCATTTTGCTGAGGTCCCATTTGTTTGTTCTTTCCTTTATATCCCTTACTCTAGGGGACAAGTCAGTGAAAATATTGCTGCATGGAATATTAAGACTTCCTTGCCTAAGTTCTCTTCTAGAACTTCTATGGTGTCATGAGATATATTTAAGTCTTTGTCCACCTTGAATATATTTTTGTGTATGGTGTAAGTTGGTGGTCAAGTTTCATTTTTTTGCATGTAGATGTCAAGCTCTCACAACACCATTTGTTCAAGACACTCTTTTTACTCCATTTTATGCTTCTGCTCCCTTTGTCAAATATTGATTGACCACAGAGAGTTGGGTTTATTTGTGGGCTCTCTGTTCTATTCCATTGGTCTATGTGTGTGTTCTTATGCCAGTACCACCCTGTTTTGATTACTGTGGTCTTGTAATGTAGTTTAATATCAGGTTTTGTGATCCCTCCTACTTTGTTCTTCTTTCTCAAAATTGCTACAGCTATTCAGGATTATTTATTATTCATATACATTTTTGAAGGTGTTTGTTCTATATCTGTGAAATGTCATTGTATTTTAATATGGATTACATTTAATCTATAAATTGCTTTGGGTAATATGGACATTTTGATTATGTTAATTCTTCAAACCCATGAACACGGTACATATTTTCATTTGTTTGTGTCTTCCTTAATTTCTTTCTTCAGTGTTGTGAAGTTTTAGGAGTATAGGTCTTTTACCTCCTTGTTTAGGTTTATTTCAAGGTACTTGATTTTTGTTGTTGCTATAGCAAATGGGATTTTTTTTCTGATTTCTGTTTCTGATATTTCATTATTGGTGTACAAAAATGCCCTTGATTTCTGAATATTGGCTTTGTATCTTGCTATTTTGCTTAATTCATTTATTAGCTGGAGCAGTTTTTTGGTTGGAGTCTATTGGATTATCTATGTACACTATCATGTCATCTGCAAACAATGACAATTTTGCTTTCTCATTTCCAATTTGAATGCCTTTTATTTATTTTTCTTCTCTCATTACTGTGGCTAGGACTTCCAGTACTATGTTGAAAAGAAGTGGTGAAAGCAGACATTCTTGTCTTCCTCCTGATGTTAGTGGAAATACTTTTAGTTTTTGCCCATTGAGTATGATATTGGTTGTAGGTTTCTTGTATATGACTTATGTTGAGGTATGCTTCCTCTGCTCCCACTATGCTGATTTTTTTTACTATAACTGGGTGCTGTACCTTATCAAATGCTTTTTCCACATCTATTGCTATGATCATGTGATTTTTGTCTTTACTTTTGTTTATGTGATGTATTACGTGTACTGATTTGTGAATATTGTACCATCCTTGCATCCTTGGGATGAATCCCACTTTATCATGTTGCACAATCTTTTTAATGTATTACTGGATGTGGTTTGCCAATATTTTGTTGAGGATTTTAGCATTTATGTTCATCAGCTATATTTGTCTGTGGTTTTCTTTCTTTGTTATGTCTTTATCTGGTTTGGGGATTAGGATGATGCTGGCTTCATAAAAAGAGTTTGGGAGTCTTCTGTCTTCTTGGATTTTTTGGAATAGTCTGTGAAGGTTAGGGGTTAGCTCTTCCTTAAATGTTTTGTAAAATTCTCCTTGTGAAACTCTCTGGTCCAGGACTTTTGTGTGCCTGGACTTATTCGATTATTATTTCTATTTCATCAGCTGTTGTTGGTATGTTCAGGCTTTCTGCTTCTTCTTCATTCAGTTTTGGAAGATTATATTTTTCTAGAAATATGTCCATTTTACCCAGGTTTTCAAAGTTCTTGGCATGTAGTTCTTTGTAGTAATTTCTACAATCCTTTGTATTTCTCTGGTGTCAGTTGTAATTTCTACTCTTTCATTTCTGATTGTGTTTATTGGAGTCCTTTCTCTTTTTTTTTCTTGATGAGTCTGCCTAAAGTCTTCTAGATTTTTTAAAATTTTTTCATAGAACCTCCTTCTGGATTTATTGATCCTTTGAATTGGTGTTTTAGTGTTTATGTCATTTAATTCTGCTGTGATCTTCCTTCCCTCTACTCACTCTAGGATTTCTTTGTTGTTGTTCCTCCAGTTCATTTTGATGTAAGGTATGGTTGTTCAGCTGAAATATTTCTGTCTTTTTTAAGTAGGCCTGTATAGCTATGAAATTTCTTCTCAGGACTGCCTTTGTTTTGTCCCATAAATTTTGGGTTTTGTGAGCTCATTTTCATTTTTTTCTAGAAACTTTTTGATTTCATTCTTGACCCATTTATTGTTTAATAGAATGCTATTCATTCTCCATGATTTTGAGTTTTTGAGTATTTTCCTAGGTTAGTTTCTAATTTCTGACCCTGCAGTCTGAGAAAATGTATGGTATAATTTTAATCTTATTGAAGTTGTTGAGGCTTGTTTTGTGTCCTATCATGTGGTCTATCTTTGAAAATGTTCCATGTGCATTTGAAAAAAAATGTGTATTTTGCTTTGAGGGGATGAAAGGTTCTATACATATCAGTTGAGTCATTTGATCCAGGGCATTTTTCAATGCCACAAAAACCTTGTTGATGTTTTGTTTGGAAAATCTGTCAATTTTTGTCTATAGGTCATTTAAATCCCCTAGTATATGTGTGTTGCTGTCTATATCTTTCTTTAAGTCCTCCATGATTTATTTACATATTTGGGTGCTCCTATGTTGTGTGCATATATATTTACAATGTTTTTTGTCTTCTTGATGGATTCTTCCCATGAGTATTATTAACTGACCTTCAGGGTCTATTTTTACAGCCTTTGTTTTGAAGTCTATTTTGTCTGATATAAATATACTACCCTGGCTTTTTTCCTGTCCATTTGCTTGGAATATTTTTTTCTGAACCTTCACTTTCAGTGTGTGTAGGTCTTTTGTTCTGAGGTGGTCTCTTGTAGGCAGCATTTGTGTGGGTCATTTTTTTTAATCAATTCAGCTATTTTATATATTTTTATTGGAGCATTTAATCCATTAACATTTAAAGTTATTATTGATAGGTTCTTGTTTATTGCTATTTTACTCCCCTCATACCTATGTTGCTCTCTCTCACTCTTTTTCTTCCTTTTCTTAAAGCAGTCCCTTTAGCATCACTTGCAGAGCTGGTTTGATGAAGATGTATTCTTTGAGCCTTCTTTTTTTTGCGAAACTCCTTATTTTGCCTTACATTTTAGTTGAGGGCCTTGGTGCATAGAGCAGTCTTTGTTGGCCTTTGCTTTTTATTACTTGGACCATTTCTTGCTGTTCCCTTCTGGCTTGCAGTGTTTCCATGGAGAAGTCAGCTGCTAGCCTTATCAGGACTCCTTTGTATGTTACTTCTTGTTTCTCCCTTGCTGCCTTTAAGATTCACTCTTTGTCTTGGAATTTTGTCATTTTAATTATGATGTGTCTTGGAGTGAGTCTCTTGGATTCCTCTTGATTGGGATCCTCTGTGACTCTTGGATTTGTGTGACTGTTTCTCTCATCAAGTTAGGGAAGTTTTCCATCATTACTTTTTCAAACAGGTTTTCTATCCCTTGCTCTTCCTCTTCTCCTTCCAGTATCCCTACTATATGGGTGTTATTACATTTCATGTTGTCCTGCATTTCCCTTAACCCCTCTTTATTCTTTTTTAGTTTGATTTTCTTTTCTTGTTTTTTTCTGGTATTTTTTTTTTCCTACCTTGTCCTCCAGCTCGTTGATCTGATCCTCTGCTTCATCTAGCTTGCTTTTGATCCTTCCACTGTGTTCCTCAGTTCAAAAATTGTATTCTTCATTTCCTCTTGGCCCTTGCTGATAGTTTCTATTTTGTTTTTCATGTTGATATAGTTTGCAGTAAGTTCCTCATAGTCTTTCTGGAGTTTTTGGTAATTTGTGCTGAGCTCATTGAGCTTCCTTATAACCACTGTTTTGAACTCGATATCTGATAATTGACTTGCCTTTATTTCATTTAGCCTTTTTCTTGACCCTTCCTACTTTCCTTTCATTTGGGGATTGTTCTTTGTCTTCCAATTTTTTGTGAGATATTTCTTGTGTGCTTCTGCTTCTTAAATTGATCTATTCTGACTCCCTGATTTTGTGGTATGAACTTCTATGGTAGGAGACCTGGGAGATTCCATGGTACAGCCTCCCTTTTCTTCGCCCTTGTTGATAGTTTCTATTTCCTCTTTCATGTTGATATAGTTTACAGTGAGTTCATTGTAGTTTCCCTGTAGTTTTTGGTAATTCCCTGTGACCTCATTGAGCTTCCTGATAACCATTGCATTGAACTCAATATCTGATAGTTGACTTGCTTGTATTTCATTTAGCCTTCTTTCTGAGCTGCCTCCTTTCCTTTCATTTGGGGATTATTTGTTTGTCTTCCTATTGTTTGTGAGACTCTTCTTTTTAGCCTCAGCTTCTTAAATTGATCTGTTCTGACTCCCTAGGTTTTTGGTATGAATGTCTATGGTAGAAAATCTGTGAGATTTGGTGATGTGGTCTCCTAGTTCTCCTCAGCTCACTGGTCTTGAGCTGTCATTTGTGTTGGTTCTCTGTCTGTCTTTGTTTTTTATTGTTGCTGGCTCTTTCTTTGGTGGGTTCTTCCCTCCAGCTGGTTATATGAGGGTCACTCCATCCACCACATCTTGTACTCTGTTGTGCAAGTGTGGACAGGTTGTGTTGAAGCTGATTTTTGTGTTTATGTAAGGTTTTGAGGCTTCTCTCTCATTACTGTTCAGTTGTTTGTTCTGGGTAATTTCTTCACCATTTAGTTTTATTTCCAGTTGGTCCTGCATTGGTGTTAGTGTGGCTTCCACTCCCTCCTTCACCTTCTTCTGTTGTTACCTGTTGGTGGTTCCTTTGTTAGTGGGTTTCATCTTCCAGCAGGTATCCTGGTGTTCACAATTCCCATCTACTCTTTTTTGTTATCAGTTGGAGGGAAGCAGCAAAATGATTTAAGACAACAGGAATATATTTAGTGATATTTAATGTACCAACATGTAGAGAAGAGATAGGAGATCCTTTGGTTATGTATAGTGTTTACCATAATATATCAGTCAACTAGCCAAGTTTTAGAAAGGGTGAAAAAAAGATAAGACTTTTGTTAGGGGCAGGAAAAGATTGTGAGTTGGATGTAGAAAGTAGTGGGCTTTTGAAAGGTCAGATTATGAGGTAAAGTAAGAGTAAAGAATAGAAAATAGGTGTAGTGTGCAGGAAAATTAAGTTAACCACAACAGTAACAAAGTTCAGGAAACAGTGAAGTGAGCTAAGATTCAAGAGGGGTGCTGTGTAGTATTTTCAATTTTGTGGAACATCAAGGATTTACAATAATAATGGAGCAACAATCATATGACAGAATCTATGTGATCTGAATAACAAGAATAGGAAGTACAAGACCTAGAGTAGTGTGCCATTGGAACACAAGTGGAGTGAAAGATAGAAAATTAAAAATATACTATGAAAGAGAGAACAAGGGAAATCAGTTGAAGAATGCAATTTAACAAACCAAGTGAAGAAGAGTAAATAGAACGAAGAGAAAAACAAAAATACTAATAAAATAAAAGATGTAAGGAAAATTAAAAAAAAGAATAATACAAATATACAATAACTTGCAAGTTCTTTGGAGTAGCTATGTGAAATTTGTCTCACTGTCTCAGTTGTTGGGATGGCCCCTCTTTGAGTCTAACTCTGGTCTTTTCACAGCTCCAGGTTTTATTGTATCACTTTGGGGAGGAAAAAAGGAAGGAAGGAAGAAGGAATAAAAAAAGGAAGAAGGGAAGAAAAGAAGAAGGAATTTTTTAAAGGCTTTATGTTGACTGTTTTTTATTGTTGTTCAAACACAGTTTTCTGCCTTCTCCCTCGACCCCTCCCCACGTCCCCAGCCCTCCTTGCCTCCCTCTCCCATTTCCACCCCCCCTGTTTGTTGTCCATATGTCCTTTATAATTGTTTCTGTAAACCCTTCACCTTTTCCCCCCATTATCCCCTCCCCTCCCCCTTCTGATCACTGTCAGCCTATTCTCAATTTCAATGTCTTTGCCTATACTTTGCTTGTTTGTTCAATTTGTTGATTAGGTTCCTGTTAATGGTGAGATCATGTGGTATTTTTCTGTCCTTCTTCTGCCTCTAAACTGGCCAAGCCAGTTCTGTTGGTTTTCCTGGCTGCAGCAGGCTGAGAAGGGATTGGTTTCGCTTTTCTCCCTTCCTGAGCCGCACTCTCCCTAGTTGTCCAGCCTCTAGCCCAGTTTCTCAGCTCACTGCTGGGGCCTCAGTGCCCTTGTGCGCCCAGCCTACTTCTTCAATCCACTAGCTGGGCTGTCCTTGAGGTGTACCAATTAGGGGCAACTCACACACCACCTTCTTGCTCTTTGCTGTCCTAGATGCTAGAGACTCTCTGCGCTCCTTTTGGCCCCACATGGAGTT
This sequence comes from Carollia perspicillata, assembly GCA_004027735.1. Lineage (NCBI taxonomy): Eukaryota > Metazoa > Chordata > Mammalia > Chiroptera > Phyllostomidae > Carollia > Carollia perspicillata. The sequence continues at coordinate 24,023 of PVKM010006682.1, forward strand.
AAGTCTTTCTGGGGATTGCTGACTCCCTGAGCCCTGCATCTCTTCTCTGTAGGGGGAGTCTCCATTTTTCTCTTAGAAAGCCAGTTGGCCCTGAAGGGCCCGGTGCTCAGGGGGTTGGTGGGAGGTTCTCTCAGCAGTGGGGTTGGGCCTGCCCTGTCCTGCGGCTGCAGCTGGGCCTGAGCACACTCAACCTTGCTGCTGGGGTGGGATGGGCAGCTGCTGGGCCAAGGGTTCAGGTGCTCACCATCCCTGGGGCTACTGGTATAAGCACGGATCAGCAGGAGTAGGGGCACAGGAAGTGGGGTTGGCTGCTGTGGGAGAATTCCCCAAACAGCTGCTGAGTGCCTCTTTTTTCTCTTTTCTTTTTGAAAAATTCCTCCTATTCAAGCCTGCCACTCCAAACAAGCATCTGGCCTCTCACACAGCCCAACTCTCCAACCAGACCAGGGACTGACTGGGTCAGGGTCCATCACAGCCCAACTCTTCCCAGCTGGCATCCACAGTCTCAGCAGATGCACACCACCCCTGTGTGTTTGCCACTTCATCCTTATTACCCACCCTGTGACTTCAAGCATCCAGGTCCCTTCTGGTGTTGCTCAAAACTTTTTTTGGCAGGGAGAGATACATTGACCTGGTTCTCTCCCAAGAATCCTGTGGCAGATCTGGCAGGTGCCAGGCCTGGGGCTCCAGCTGCCCTGGTCCCAGCTCTAGTCCCAGGGACCTTAATGTCCTGAAGCACTCTCTTTACGGTCTGATTTTTCAATGTCCTCTGTAATGCTTGGTCTCCAATCTTCATATATTCTGGAATACTGTTGGCTGTTCATTCTGTTCCTCCGAAGATTGGCTAGGTGTTTCACTCGTGCACAGGGGGAAGTGGACTCTGGTTCCACCTATCTCGCCACTATCTTCCAGATTGTGACAACTACCATTTATTAATTATTTATTAATTTTCACTATAGTATGGCATTGAGAGGCAAACTGCCTGAATAACTCCTGACTCCCTTTTATTAATCATGTGATTTACAAGGCCAAAAAGTTCACTCGGTTTTTAAGTAAAAATAGAGGGCACACTTTTCATTTTCACCAAATACATTATTGAACAGCATATTCACCATTTAGTTCCACTACCTTCTGCCATATTTTTGGCCAACTTCATAATTTCATCTTCTTAAAACATTTTCTTTTTGAGCAAACTGTTCCAAGTGCCTTTTGCAGTCTCCAGGGAATTGAATTTTTTCCCATTAACAGAATTTTGTAAAGACCAAAATCAACAGAAGTCGGAAGTTACAATGTCTGGTAAATATCGTGGATCAATGAGAACTTCCCAGCCACACTGTAACAGTTTCTGCCTGGTCATCATAGAAACATGTGGTCTTGTGTTATCCCAATGGAAGATTGTGCATTTTCTGTTCACTAATTTTGGACACTTTTCACCAAGTGCTGCTTTCAGTTGGTTTAATTGGGAGCAGTACTTGGTGGGATTAATCATTTGGTTTTCTGAAAGGAGCTCATAACAGAAGCCTCCCTTCCAATTCCACCATATACACAACATCACCTCCTTTGGATAAGGACTGACCTTTTGTGTGATTGGTGGTGTTTCAATTTGCTTGCTCCACGATCTTTTCCTTTCCACATTATCGTGAAGTATCCACTTTTCATTGCCTATCACAATTTGTTTTAAAAACAGATTGTTTTCATTACATTTAAGTAGAAAATCACACATGGCAATGCAATCAAGAAGATTTTTATCACTTAACATATGTGGAACCTAAACATCGAAGTGATTAACATACCAAGCTAGTATTAATAATTTTCAACACTTGATTTTGATATTTTGAATATGTCGGCTATCTCCCACATAGTGGAACATTGATTATTCCTAATTAATGTCTCAATTCGATCACTGTCAACTTCATCTGGTCTATCCAACCACGGAGCATTGGAGAGCAAGAAATCTCCAGCACAAAACTTCACAAACCACTTTTGACACATTCAATCAGTCACAGTCCTTTTTCCTTATATCCTACAAATCTAGTTTTTTGCACTTTAGTTGCATTTTTACCTTTCTTGAAATAATAAAGCATAATATGCCAAAATATTGCTTACTTTTTTCCATCCTCAATATTAAAGTAGCTATACCAAAAGTCCACCAATTTTGATGTTTTTTTAAATGCATGCTAATATGACAGATTGCCATAATACAATCTAACAAAATTGTTTCAAATGAAGTTAAGGACAACTAAACACTACTAGAGCCAGTTTACAGAAAAAATAAAAATGAAGTTCATGGCTAATTATTCAATGCCTCACAATCTTAAAATAGGGATAAGCATGTCCAGCCTAATGAGTGGTGGTGAGATTCAAATTAATTCATGTACAGCTCTTAGAAAATTCCTATATAATGAGCCCTTAATAAGCTATGCCTCCTCTTGCCCATCATTGTATTTGTTGTATAAATAATATACGAGGAAACTCTTATAAAGATTTTACTGGTGATTAATTAGCTTATGAAGTTCCCACCTGAATCAATACCTTAAGCTTAGATAATTAGCACACTTTGCTTATTAGTGCAATTATTGTTGTTTTGAACATGTTAATGGAAGGAGTTTGCATCAATAGGACGTAGGAAGAGCAGCTTCTCAGGCACCCAGTGCCTCCCCTTTAGGTTGCGTCTTGCCACCTAATCAGGTTAAAGTCCTGACTGCTGAAATTACCATTACCACCTGGGGCATGTCCTTAAAAGGCAGCCTTAAACACCACATGTGGTAGGATTTTGAGGGCTGTGGGCATGGTCTCTACAGTAGCTCACTAGTCAACATCTGTATGTTCAGCATAATGTACACTGAATCTGGCTTGCATGGTGGCTGACTTTGTGGTAGCCAAGGCTGCAGAGATGGGAAATCTAAACAAGGGCATTGACCAGTGTTCACCTGGATAACCTGCCATTTGCCAGAGCACCACATTTCCAGGCAGTCTTGCTACATTTTTCCAGGCTTCATGCCAGGCTATTTGCTCACAGTATCTCAGGGAACTTTCATAGATACCACAAAAACTTAATAGTACCTTTCTCATTTTATAGACAGAAAGCCCACGGTCAGGGAATAAACCTAGTTAGTAAGTAAAGGGCAGGGTATGGACCCAGGTTGGACCAGAAACCCCAAGCTTTAATCAGTGTACCACTTATTACTCACACAATGCTGACAACTCATTGGCTATTTTAAACAGTGGGCTTTGTCACCACTAATGTTAAATAGATTATATAACAGATTGTATGGTATACATAGATCAGCTGCTGTTTCGTTTGTCTTAGGAAACACACGCTTTCTGAACACACTTTATTTGTTTCCCTGGAATGGAACTGGGTACTGATTCATGTAGTGCATTCATTCACTTGTCATCATTTTTGCTGTGGTTATATGTTTCCTTAGAGCTGTTTCAGCTTATCTTAGTTTGGAGTGGAGTACTATTGTCAGCAAACTGTTTAAGTAGCTGAAAAGGTTTTTTTGTCTGTCTGCTTATTTGTTTGTTTGTTTTGTTAATCTTTGAAAGCATGACATCACACTTCTTGGCAGAGTATCATAAAATTAACTAAAGTAGGATAGACTTGAAAATCCCTCCCACTGTTTTCTTTATGTTTCAGAGAAGGAAATGAGTAACTTTACTTTTATACTCTCTTTTATACAGAGAAGTCTACGATGCATTTTCACATTAGCCTAACCCAAATCTTCTTTGGTAATCATTCTTGCCTCATCTTGACAAGCAGATCTTTTATTCTCTCTACTTTGTTAGACAATTCTATGTTGAGTCTTGTGAAGCAAAACTGTTGGTTAGATTTTCCTTTGGTACAAGTAAAATATGTTACCTATGAGACCCCCATCTAGTTAGCATTTGTAGAAATGTAAAATAACAGGAGGGGAATTATACTTTCTTATTTTCAAAAATATTATAGGAGAATATAAAATAATTTTAATTTATATGAGTGGAAAACAAGAGGAATAAGTAAATCCTAACAAATAATCTATATTTTAAATAATCTATACTTAATGATTTTTCAAACAAGTGGAATTTATTTAAGGCTGTAATGCCAGATGGTACAGTTAAATTAAGTGTTTAGCATTTGCTTAAATGTGGGTACTGAATGTGTCATTTACAAAAAAACTACAGTAATAAGTACTCACACAGAAAGTATTTGCCAGTGGGTTATTCATATGCGTGCATATATGTGCATTCAAAGTACTTATTCTTGACAATATATTTTTACAGAAAAAGTTACAATCAATCACAATAATTCTAGTTTAATCTTAATTCATTAAAATTGGAATAAGAACCCAAGAAGCTTCGGAAAATAATCTTATTTAAGTGGTGTGGTATTCCAGGAGTTTGAGCAGAATTAGACAAAAAGCAAGTAATCATTATGCTTTATTTTCATTTGTTTTATATACCCTCAAGCTTTATGAAGAAATGAGAATATCCGAATCAGGTAACTTTATTTTTAGACAATTAATCACTTTACAAAACATTGATTTTATCTACAATGTTATTTTAAAAGTTTTCTATTTTAATTTTCTTGTAAAAACCAATCAAATAGGGCCATAGTAGAGCAGCTTGCAGTAGATCAGCACTCCCATTGAGAACAGCTAGTAAAGCTGCATGAAAATACACAAAACACCTGCTTGAGGCAGCCAGAGCCTAAGATGTCAGATCCAGAGGGATTCATATCTCACATAGCTGAGCCCACTGCATGCAAATCCCTTTCAAGCATTTTCTGATTCCTGAAAATGAGCCAGAGGCCAAGAAGCCTGGCAGAAGGAGGCAGCCATGAGTCAGAGCAGCTGGAAGAGATATGTTATCATTTGAGGTGGGGGAAGACAAAAATTGGATTCAATTTGCCAAAGCCACCTGGACCTAAGGGACTGAGGTCCCAAAGACGGTTGATACAGATATTTCCCCCAAGGCAGGTGTTGGTTAAGCTGCACAGAGCAAGAAGACAAGACAAACAGAAAGAAACTAAACAGGGAGAATAGGAAAGATAAGCATAGGGAAGATTTTTAAAAATTAGAGGTGGGGCCATAAAAAATATACCATGCTCTTGGTTCGTTCTACCAGTTGCAAATATTTTTCCTAGTTTATTTATGTCTTTGACTTTACATCTTTACATATGATGGGTTTTGCTATAAAGAAATTTTTGAATACTACATAATCAAATTTGTTTTCTTTATGTTAATATTTCTAGGTGTTATTTATGCTTAAAATGGGCCCAATCTCAGATAAAGAATAGTCTCCACAGTTCCTCATGTTAGGCATAATGAATGAAGCCAACTTTTGTTAATCATTTGCCAGGAAATTTTCAAGTTGAATGAGAAAAAAACAATCAAATGATGTTAGCACTGAGACAGAATTTTCTGATAAGGATTACTAAGCGGCTGTCATAAAAATGCTTAAACAATCAATTACGAATACTGATAAAAGTAGAAACTCTCAGCAATAAAATGGAGTTATAATAAATGGAAGCCAAATAGCCACTAGAAAAGGCAGATAGTTTTGGAATTCCACAAAAGCCCATCCCCAGGAAATTCTCACTATATGAGTCACCTGAAAGTCCCCCAATAACCCCCACTCACAGGACTTGTTATTATTTGACCTTATTCAGAGTTTACTCAGGGAGAATTGTCTTTTCTCCCAGGAGAGTTTAACAAAACAATCAATGACAACAGTTTGATATTACAGCTTCCAGTGGAAGATGTAGCAGTAGGGCAAACAAACCACTGACTAAAAATCTCATAAGGAACACCTGGGGAATAAGGTGTTTTGAAAAGTTTCAACATAGTACTGGGAATCTAGAAGGTGATACACATATGTAGCTCTGTGTGCATGCTCAGGAAAGACAGGGAAGATCCTGAGATTGCATCTCTGATGACTGTATAGCTCTGTGCAAGCAGGAAAAAAGACTGAGGTCTTTATAAATGCAGAAATATTAAAGTCATGCTCAAACACACACAAAAACACAGATCCCCCTGCAAAACCAATGAAGCTTAGTTTTCAAAACATTTGAGATAATCTGTGTTCCATGTTAGCTTCTCATTAAACTAAATAGAAACTTCAGTGGCCACATAAAACAAATGTAGACTTTACAAAATGCATTCAGAAAGTCACTAAACAAACAACAGCAAAAACATTGATAAACACCAATGACCAGGAACACTGGGAAGCTGAGAGACCTAATTTCCTTAGTTGCCACATTATATCATTTATGTTAAATTTTCAACAACAACAATAACAAAATATTAGACATACAAAGTATGGCCCATGTTCAGGAAAAAAAAAGTAGTAAAAGAACAAGTTCTTGAGGGAGCCCAGATGTTGAACTTACCAAAAACTTTAAATTAACAATTATAGATATTTGAAAAAAACTAAAGGACATTATATTTACATACTAAAGAAAAGTATGAGAACAGTCTTACCTAATATAAAATATATCTAAAGAGAAATTGAAAAAAAAAGAATCATAGAAATTCTAGAGGCAGGTTTGAATTGACAAATAAAGAATAAGCAAACTTGAAGGTAAGGCGATTGAGATTACCCAGTCTAGAAACAAAAAGATAAAAAAATAGGAAAACATGAAGAGAACCTCAGAGATTGGTGGGACAATCTCATGTGTCCCAATATATACACAATATACAAAACAAGAGGAATGAGCAAAAAAGGGACAGAAGAAATATCTGAAGACGTAAAAGCTGAAAACTTCTAAAATTTGATGGGAAACATGAATTACACACTGAAGAAGCTCAGATTCTGATAATAAAACACCTCATAATCAAACTGTTAAAAGACAAAGGAAAGACAGAATTTTGAAAGCAGCAAGAAAGAGGGGACCCATTTCATGAAGTATCCTCAATAAGATTAACTACAGCTTATCTACTGGAAACTCGAGGCTAGAGGGGAGAGAGAAATGGAGAATTAATACATAGTGGGTATGGAGTTTAGGGTGATGAAAAAGTTTTGAAATTAGAGTGATGGTAGCTGCACAATATTGTGAATGTAATTAATGTAACTGAGTTACACACTTAAAAAGTAGTTTAAATGGCACCTTTCTTATATATATTGACCACAATAAAAAATCCAGGTAGAATGATTATCCCCACTGTATTCTTCTTTTATAAAAACATTATATCTCTCCCATTTCCTTCTCCATATTAATTTCAGAATCAGCCTGTCTATATCTACAAAGAATCTTTCCTGAATTTTTATAGGAATTTTATTAAACTTATAAATTAATTTTAGGAGAATTGGTGCATTTACTATAAAGACCAACAGAGTTAAATTAAAATTTTGTATTTTTTGTTGTACAAAATCTGTACTAGTTTTGGTATATCTATACTTTATTATTTCCTTTTTTATGTTTTAGTAAACATAAAGGGCATAGTGTTCCTAATTTTTATTTCTGACTTTCCTTTGCTAGTATATAAGAAGATTATTAATATTTGTGTGTTGTCCTTGTATCTTGCAACTCAGTTATTTTTGTAGAACTCTTGGAAATGTCCAAGTAGAAAATCATGTCATCTGTAAGTAGAGACTGTTTAGCTCTTCCTTTCCAATCTGTACCCTTTCATTTTCTTTTACTTGCCTATTGCTCTGGCTAGGACTTTCAGAACCATGTTGAAAAGTAATGGTGAGAGTGAACTCTTGGGGCTCAGCTGAAGCTAAGCTGCCAGGTGTCAGAGAGATGATTAAGTCAATACGTTGAAAATGAAAGTCATAGTCAGGCCTGTAATTACTTATTGTGACAGTATAAAAAAGAGGTAAAACTAGAAAAAACTTCAATTCTCTCTCTCTTTTATTTGTTCCTATGGAATGGCCCATTGTTCAAGGTCAGGTGGATCAGCACAGATGTGGATGTCATCTCCCTTCCAAAGGTGACCCCAACAAAAGGTTCCAGAAGTCTGTGGACCCTGGGACCAGGGGAAGGAAGAGAGGAAAATACTAGGAGTGGAAAAGTACTGAGTTCTGAGTCAAAGGGAAGAAATATCCATACACTTCTCCAGTGCCCTGTAAGTAGGTCTTTGCAGAGATCCCAGTGGAAGGTCACTGTGGAAGACTTCCAATGAAGCTGTTGGTCTGGGATGCAGACATGTGCACAACATGGCTGACCATAGGGGTCCCTGAGTTTTTACTACAACTCCTTTCAGAATCTGCAGTGCACCAGCTGTGCCCCATGTCTGGGATGTGGAGGGCAACTTCCCCTGTGAGGCTTGCTCCAGAAAGCCTTCATAATATCTATGATCAAGCCTGAGAAATCACACAGGATTTTGGCCTGGAGCCGAACTCTTTTAACTCTGCTCTTCAATTTTCTTAAGACCCAAGTGAAAAACATTGGCTATTTTACCATGAACCTGAAAAGGTTAGGCTTTGAGGGGCCATGTCAAGAAGCAGAAAATTGGTTTGAGACAACAGGACCAAGGCTTTGATGGAAATCATGCCAAGTAGGAGGATTAGGCCTGGAGAACTGAATCTCAGTATAAGATGAGTCTTTACCCTTACTAAGAAAGAAAGGTGTCTCTCTTAAACTACCTGTGTCTGCTTTACAGAATGATGAAACTTTTAAAATGTTTGTATGGCCCCAGCCAGGTGGGTCAGTTGTTTATTATGATACACAAAGTTGTGGGTTCAATCTCCAGTTTGGGTACATTCAATAAGCAACCAATGAATGCATAAATAAGTGGAACAACAAATCAATGTTTCTCTTTCCCTCTCTCTCCCCCTTCTTCTCTCTCTGTAAAAGCAATACATTAAAAAATGTTTTAAAAATGTTTGTATGAGCCTTTTCCCTTGGTCCAAGGCACAAATTCAGGCCCTTCTCAAGCTGGCTAGGAACTTGGAGATGTGAATGACTCCCAGGGCTGAGGTGACATCATGACTGTCAGGTACATATGCAGGAGTAAGTCCCACAGATACACATGGCCCCTTCTTTGCAAATAAATAATGTCAGGTCACTCCAGGTAGAACATGGATTAATTAGGTAGTCATGTTAACAAGAGGCCTCTTCACCTGGGCTTTTTGGTCTAGCCTGAATATTTTTTAAAAGATTTTATTTATTTACCTTTAGAGGGGAAGGGTTAGGGAGAGAAATATCAATGTATGGTTGCCTCTTGTGTGTCCCCTGCTGGGAACTGGCCTGCAACCCAGGCATGTGCCCTGACTGGGAATCGAACAGCAATCTTTTGTTTCACAGGCCCGTGCTCAATCCACTGAGCTACACCAGCCAGGGCCTAGCCTGAATAATTTTGTTTCTAATTTTCGAGGCACTGCTGGAGGTACTTTGTTTCTGATGTCAGTTTACCTACCTCACGTGTGTAGGTGACATTCGAAGGTGTTGTGTGTGGAAAGTGCAGGAGCTAGGCCATCCTCTGCTGTCCCATAATCAGTGTGGTGAAGTGTGGTCATTGGTTTGGCCACCAGTCCAAACATAAATGACCTAAAGGACTCACCGCAGCAGAGGAGGTGTTTGTTTTGTTTGTTTTTAGGAAACAAACAAAAAGAGGAATGCTTTTAGAGTAGCTTTGAAAAAACAAAGATTGTTAAAGTCTTTTTTTTTTAATCTATGCCTTTCTATGTGTCAGAGTGTTCTGTTGTTTTCAGTGTGTCTTATTTAGCAATCAAAGCTTTATTATGTTTTTAAATTAATTTTTATATTTTTATTAAGATTTCTTGTCTGGAAAGATTCTATATAATAGGACCAAAAGTATTTTTGCAGAAAAACATTTTTATATAACAGCTAGAAAAAAGACATCATATTTATGAATTGGTTAGCACAACACTTTTAAAAGATGTTAAAATGTGTTTCTATAGCCTCTAACTCTGTTTAATCTTCTATCCACTTGAGTCCTTAGACAAAGGCAGAAGGGGATGCAGGTCTCCCCATGGCAACTGAATGGAAAAATCTATAAAAGAAAAAGCATACAACTGGAGGAAGGGACAGACAGTCTGATCAAACACATGGAGCAAATAAAGTCATTTCTGGAGGAATTGTTGAACTGAGGCCCCAGTCCACTCACCTAAGATGTAGAGTCCAAGTGGGATTACATTGTCTCTGTTTATCAGCCCTTGAAGTTTGTTTCCATATTTCATGATTGAGCTATAATCAGATGCCATGTGTTCAGAAAACGCGAACACAAAACCAGGGTAGTCTTGTAGGCCCTGGACAGTGTGGCCTGAAAATAGAGTATGGCTCCTTTGTTGAGAGGCTTGAATAGTCATGTGTACCCCATGAATTCTGCCCATAGTAGTGAGCACCCCTTTCCACACTTGATCAGGGACAGATCTCTCTCAGGTTGGGTGGCAGATGCAGTCTATGCCCATGCCGGCCCAACACAAGGTAGCTTGGAGGGGCCATCAGTTTGTCAGGCCTGTGTGTAGGAAGAAAGGTCATGTCCCTTCTCCTTGGCCAGTGCAGACAGCACCTGCTCAGGCTGTGTGCTGAGGATCAGAAGACCACTCCTAAGAAATTCTGTGGAGTCACAGGAGCCCTGCTAGGCTGGGCCTCTCCTGCTGCTTTGAGTGCCATTTTTGCTTATAATGAAAGAGTCTTGAGCTGCCTCCACCCAGCAATTTGAGGCTCTTATTCAGACTAACATTATTATTAGTTTTTGTTTTGTTTTTTTTTTTAGTTTTAAGATTACTTTATAACCCTGGGTCTTGTGCTCATATTTACTGAAACACAACAACAGGCCAATAACTGTGCCTAAAAGGCTGTCTACTTTTTACTTAATTCCAGAAGACTATGAATCTAAAAGCCCAGTAGGCATGCTGACTGTGGTGGTGTTTGGGCCACACGCTTTGATCAACAAACTGGCAAGTGGCCAAGACCTGTAACTCAAATGATTAGGTGGGGTTCAGGGGAAGGGTGGCCAATGTGGCCTGTTGGAGGGCCTCCAGAGCCTTCTGTTGGTTGGAGCCCCACTCTATGTAGAAGCCTTTCTAACAAGTTGGTAGCTGGGCTCCATCAGGAGTTCAACATGAAGTAGGTGAGAGCTCTGAATCCAGTCTCCCTGGTCCTTGAGCATTTCTCAGTTGGGGCAGATAGGGCCAAAGCCAGGCAATCATTTCTTCTGGGATGAGTTACTGTGGCCTACAAGGGCCACAGATTAAGGCTATGATTTCTTTACCTTGCTATTAAGTTGCTAACCTGTTGCTATACTGAGATCAAGGCTGAGCCATAAACATCCTGGAATGACCACAGCTGCCTGGACATGTGGATTTGACCTCCTCCTTGCACTGTTTGTTCCCCACCTCATATTTGCATATTGGAACTAACCAATTCCTGATGTCCAAGCCAGTATCTTTCATTTAATTGAAAGAGTTACACTTGGTGGTTTTTGCCTTTATAAACCCTGATTTTCTTTGTTCTTTTCAGGGTGCAATTTGTATTGCTACCTAAATCTGTATCTCTCAGGTTAGAATCCTTTTTACCCCAAATAAACTTTTAAGTTGTTTTACAGCCTCAGATCACTATTGGTTAACAGTGACAAATAGTTATTATACAGGACAAAAACAGTGACTGTTCACATATACTGATTGGTTATCCTGTCCCACTGTACCAAGTAATGCATGGACATCATTGTGTTTAATCCTCATGGCTTTGGGGTGCAGCCGCATCACCCCATGTTATGTGTAAGAGGAAACGGAATCTCCAAGTTTCTAACTAACATGTCCAAACTCACAAAGAAAAGTATATAATGGAGCTAGAATTCAAGCTCAAGCCTGCCTCTTTAAAGCTCTCAAATAATCCTGTTTTTACCAATTTGTAAAACATTATGTAAAATTATCAGGAGCTGGTAGTGTGTAAGTCTCCAATATTATTGGTTATAAATAGATCATTTACATTGTAAACAATTACTTGAGTGTTTGGCAACCTGGATCTTTGGCTTACCTCTAGATTAAACTGTTCTCCTGAGAGATCACGCTTTAAAGGTTACACAGCCATTTGTTTATTATTATTTTAATTCACAAAATCTCCTCACTCAGTTTCCAGGAACATCATTCCATTACCTTTTGGAAAACTTCCCTAATGTTCATTGTATGAAGGGGCTATAAATGAAGTTGTTCTTCCCTCACTTAGCAAAGAATTGGGTCAGTGACCTCAGCTAACCTTGTGGAATGGCTCCAAGAAATTTGAAACCTGAACAGACTAATGCAAGGACGTAAAATTGTAGCTCATAGATTTCTTTCAAATGAAACTTAAGAAATGGTGTTGTTCTTCGCACCCAAGCCCCTGGAATCATCCTGTGTTCTATGTTCAGAGCTTGGATTTCCAGATGGATTCATTCTGAGTTATCTGTGATGTGTCTTGTGTGTACCCATTTTGTACTAATTAACCAGAGAGCAGGTGTCTGCAGTCTATTTTTTTTTAAAAAAGCTAATGACATTATTAAAGCATGGTTAGGAAGCCAGTGAGGGAGGGCAGTACTTGATAATGTCTACAAGAACCACTGCAGTGGGGTTTTGCAGTGAAGGACAGAGATGCAGGTCAACTCTAAATACAATAAGCAAAAGTGGAGATTTATAGCCAAGGAGCCAGGTGAGGACAGTGGATGGAAAAATCACTAAGAGATGTTCATTTCTCTGATTCTGTTCCTGTTCTGATTGTTTACTTAGTTTTTGTTTTCACTGTTTTTCTTTTCTTTTAGGTTCATTTGTTGATAGTAATGAGTTTGTTGTCATTTTACTGTTCATATTTTTTATCTTCTTTTTCTTATGTAAGTCCCTTCCTTTAACATTTCATATAATAATGGTGATGATTGGTGATGATGAACTCCTTTAATTTGACTTTATCTGGGAAGCACTTTATCTGCCCTCCATTCTAAGTAAAAGTTTTGTTGGATAGAGCAATCTTGGATGTAGGTCCTTGCCTTTCATGACTTCGAATACTTCTTTCTAGCCCCTTCTTGCCTGCAAGGTTTCTTTTGAGAAATCAGCTGATAATCTAATGGGAACTCCTTTGTAGGTAACTCTCTCCTTTTCTCTTGCTGCTTTTAAGATTCTCTCTTTATCTTTAATCTTGGGTAGCTTAATGATGATGTGCCTTGGTGTGTTCTTCTTTGAGTCCCAATTCTTTGGGACTCTCTGGGCTTCCTGGACTTCCTGGAAGTCTATTTTCCTTGCCACATTGGAGAAGTTTTCCTTCATTATTTGTTCAAATAAGTTTTTTTCAATTTCTTGCCATTGTTCTATTTCTGGCACCCCTATAATTGGGATTTCAGTGGGGAGGGGGAAGGGAGAAGTAGGGGGGGAAATATACAAGGTAGAAGAAGCATGTTTAGTAGGCATAAGGTAGACAGAGAGAGATAAAAATGGTATGGAAATCAGAGGACTAAAAAAACTTATATGTACAACCCATGGACATGAACTAAAGGGGGGGAATGCTGGAGGGCTGGGGAGCAGGGCAGAGGGGGGATAGAGGGAGGAAAATTGGGAAAACTATAATAGCATAATCAATAAAATATTAAAAGAAAATAAAAATTACAAAGAAAAATGTGAGGGGTAAGGGGAGAGGAGGTGCTAGCTAAACTGACCTGGCAAGATTCTTGCTTAAGAAAGACCAGGTTATCATACATCACCTGGGGATGGGGGATGGAGGGTGAGTAACCCTGTCAGATATCAAGGGCAGTCAGATATTAGGGATGGGGTTATGGTAAAACTGACAGGAGTTTTGCTTAAACTAGACAATATAAAGAGCAATTTAGTAGTTCAAAAGTCAGGCCTAGCTGAAAAAGGATTTGGGGGGCCGTTAGTTTGGTCAGTGAGAAAATCTTAGTCCAGTCTACTGACAGAGAATAAATTGACACAGACTCTTTCCTGGTGGAACTTTAGTCAGTCTCCTCTGAGCCCTCAAAGCATCGACCTCAGCATCTGTCTTTGCTGGGTCTGCATCACCCAGCTGCAGCACGAGTCTTGCTAAGTCAGTTTAGTCAGAAGCCTCAAACAACTTTGATTGCCACTGGCATGTGATCAAAGTTCTTATCCTCAACCTTTGGCCTCTTGCTTTCAGCTAGAATCCTGTCAGGTTTGTTTAACCAGAACTCCAATACCCCTGATGCTTCCTCTTAGTAATTTTTTTCATCCACTCACATACCTCTTCTTGACTATCCTAAGGACTCTTTTCCCCTTTGCAACAGTTCCTGACTGAAGTTTGTTTGTACCACTTTAACTATATTATCTGTCTCAGGTTTTTCTTTGACAAATTGTAGTGACTGTGTTGGTTGTTCCAAGCTGAAGACAGAGGATACTGTACATTGTTCTCTCCTTTCTTCTATTTAAGTAGTCTTTCTAGCCTCATTTGCAGGCAGCATATCTTCCATGTCCTTCCTTGTCCTGATTTCCCTTCTCGCTGCCTTGTTAAGAAATAAGAAGCTCTGTCACACAACAATCACCCCATAACTTAACAACTTACCTTTATGTAAGTGCTCATCAAATGAGTGAGAGATTAAGCTAAGACCCTTTATAGAATCCAGTTCTCCTTTGTGAAATCAAAGGTCTGAGCTATGCACTCTCAGAATCCAAAGCGCCCTGGGCTGCCACAACATCAGACAGGCTTTGGGTTATTTTAAACCAGCTCCTTCCTGGGTCTCAACTCTTTGACTTTGTTTCTGGTGAAGCAGCAATTTAACACCAGTCTGATTTAAAAGAGAATCAACTAAAATTAGAAAACACCTGATAACATTCACAGAAGCCATTTTGAGTGCTAAAGCCAAGGGGAGAACTTTTGGAAATGAAGAGATTAAAGTAAACTCTCTGACTTCATGAAAGAGTGATTGTTAAAAAATTAGTAAGGCAGCTCTGGCCAGGTATCTCAGTTGGTTGGAGTGTTGTCCTGTACACCAAAAGTTTATTCCAAGTTGGGGCGCATACCTAAAAGTTTCAGGTCTGGTCCCCAATTGGGGTGAATATGGGAGGCAGTCGATCGATGTTTCTCTCTCACATCATGTTTCTCTCTCTCTCCCCCTTTAAAAAAAGTAAAGAGGCAGTCCTGATTCTCAATATCTAACCCAGACAGGCAATATAAATCCTCTTCTTTTTACTGCTTACATCAGATTACATTCTAACACCAAGAAGCAGAAGTCACTTGTGAAAATCTAGGTCCACAATAATGAGGTCCATCCTCAGTACTTTTCCCATGGGATCCTTGGGAACTCTGCAAGTTTCCTTGGTCCCTGCAGATGAAGAAAGGGCTTCTTTCTAACCACCAAGATATCTTAATTTCCACAGGTATTGGCATTGTGAAAGATTTCAGTAGTTGGTTAAATCCCAGTGCTCTTTTATGTGTGTGATATTTGTGGTCTATTGAACTTTGCTGACCCAGGAACCCCATTTTTAGATCCCAGAGCCCCTAATCCCACAACAGTGTCAGCACCATTAAGACTCATCTCTTTCAAGAGATGCAGAAGAAATTGCAAGTGTTATTGATTCTAGTGAGTGCTCAGAGACCCCTCTTCTTCCAGGCTGATAACTGGGCCCCCTCTTCCTCTCTGCTGATAACCAGCACCATCTGTTCAGAATGACTTGCACACATTAGCTCCTCTGTGCTGAAGCTTATGCCCAAGTAGGCTGCCAAAGGCTTTCTCTCTTCCAGGCCAAAATTCTCAAGGAAAAAAAACGGCAAAGCATTGGTACCTGCTGGAAATATGGTGCTGAAATTGGTAGAAATAAAAATGGATATTTAAAACCAAATTAATTCCTCCAATTCCTCAGTGTGTGTTCAGAGATGTATGTAGCCAACAAACCAGCTGTTGTTGACGGAAAACACTGACTTCCCCTTTTGGTTCAACTCCTACATCAGGCCACAGGCCACGAGGCTTTCAGTCTATTCTGAGTAATCTAAGGTTGATGGATCTAGTGACAGAAAGTGCATGCACTGTGTTCCTCTAGAATTCATGTGAGTAGAGCCCATGTACAGGCAGGGCTGATGTGAAGCCAGGCAGTGTCCTAGACAGAGAAGGGAGCTACAAGCTGCTGTTCAGATTAGTGCAATGATGAGAAGGCTTCCTTCCTTTGGTTGACTTTGTTTGGTTAACTAAGTGTGAAAGGTCCAAAGCACAATGCATTCATTAATCTGTAGGTAGTCATGGAATTCAGTGGTCTGCTTTGCAAAGATGCCACAAAGCCCCTGTCACATACAACACTGCAGGTTCATGTTTTGTACCAGTTGGGTCCTTTTAAGGCCCCATAACGTCAAGGCTGCTTAGATGGAGGAGGTACATTTTTCTTCAGTTTAGAAAAACCTACAAAGGAGCTTGTCAGACATAATTTTAATGAATTTAGCAGAATAATACCTCACCTGCTTTGGAAATGCAAAGAGAATATCAGCATTGTCATTCATTCTCCTTATCACACACTAGGTAATTAAAAAACTAAAGATGCTGCAGAGATAATCAGCTGCTAATGTTCTTATATGCCTCTATTTGCAGCTTCTAAGGTACTGGTTGGAATGCAAACTTACTGTCATTTCCTGGCATCCAAGGAGCCCTTATGAAGTCCTGTGACAAATAAAGAAGAAAGGCGTACAGGATCACCAACTGAAGCCTGACTTTGAAAAGTTCCAGGACAAATGTTTTATTCAGAAGAGTTGAGTAAGAATTTTTTTCAGTTTGTGAGCTTTCTCCTCAATATGTTATTCACATTTGAAAGAAGGCTGCAAGCTGCTATAAATCAGGTCTCCCTAGAATCTCTACAATTTCATTTTATACTCAGGTGCTGTGAAGCAGACCTTTATGGGGGAATCAATCATTTTTAAAAATAGTAAATTAATTTAATAGAGTCCCCAAAGTTGTCAGGATATGCCACAGGTTCCTATAGTAGACTCATAAGTGAAGTTAGTGTTTGTGAATTTAATTAAAACTCATATTAGCTAAACCCAAGAGCAGTGCAGAGCACCCTAGAAGGACTGCTCTGCCCTGTCCCACCCAGAACATGTCTTCTCAGGAAGAGCATGAGAAGTGAGATGTGAATGTGCTCCTTACAGTCCCAGTGCCTGTGAGTTTGCACAAAATTAGCATATTTCAGGTTAAATGTAAATCTTAGATTTTATGAGAGGTCAGAACATGTCACTCTGCAATAGACCACAATGGCAAAAGTGTTACTATTAGTGGGAGACACTTGAGAAACAGCAGACACCAAAAAAAGTTCTCTGCCCTCCCACCATTTGCCTAAAGGAGGCTTAGAGTTTTATTCACCAGAGACTCTTACCAGGCTGGGGATAGCAGGGAAGGACTCCACACAACAAATCTATTAAAACAATCCTTATCTTCCATTAGTTCTCCCATATATTTGCCTTCCCAAATTTGCCACCCCTAAATGCCTGATAGCCTTTTCCTGTGTCTTGTCACTTCTCTGCAAATTCATTGTTGTTTGTTAAGATGCTGTATAGGCCCAAATTCTAACCACACTTTTGAGATACTCATCACTGAGTGCTCCCACATTTGTGGGATGCACACATTCATAAACTCTGTTCTTTCATCAGTCTGTCTCTTGTCAATCTCATTTGCAGGACCTCAGATGGAGAACCTTAGGGGTTAGAGAAAAAAGGTCTTTCTTTCCTTATAACATTAAAATATATTATTTTCTTTCAACATGGCTCCTAAAAAGATGTTCAGTAATTACTGGTATTCAAGAGAAAAAAATTAATCTGTTCAACATAGGCAGAAAGAAAAGAGCTTTTGTGGACCTGGTAGAAAAAGCTTATCAAAACTTTCAATTTAACATTTTCCCAAAAAAGTATGTCACCCTTAAGTAACTTTGGTTATATGTGATGCTCTGTTATGCTGACTCTGAAGCAGGGCTCCCATATCTGATGTGTTCTCCCTCTGAGCAGAAATTATTATCAAGCTTAGTGGTTAATGAAATTCGATTCTAGAATTTTCATCACACATACACATGTGCACACACATATGCACACATGATACACTTACACAACACACACACACACACACACACACAAGTGTTGCTCCATGGGTCCAGGGCAGATCCAGCCCCAACCTCCCTCTAACCTGATGCCCTATTGTATGTAAGGACACTGTAAGATTTCATCTGGAGGGAAAAGCATTTGCTTTATTTTCATTTGATTTAAATACCATGAAAATCAGGAACCTAATCCATCAGGAAACACTGACTGGTAAAATGGGGCACTAAATTAGTGGCACAGAGTCACTTTATGACTCTTCCACATTATGAGAAGTTCAGGAACTCAGGCTGGCTCCCCCTTCCCACTGGGCAACACCCCTTCCTCTTCTGCCAGGTGTCTGCACATGTGCTCTCACCAGGACACTGCAAGCTCTGCTCTGGTTTTCCCAGTCTCTGACTCATAAGATGTTCAAAGTCCTCCCACTTAATTATGACTAAAAGTGGCTTTTACCAACATGTTTTATCTCAGTGATGGGCTCCAAGGCATGGTTATTAACTGGACTAAAAGTCTACAACAATCTGGCATAAGATGACCTGCAATGGCTCTGGTATCTGGATCTTCTTTTTTTCTCTAAATTACCTGAGCCCTTAAGGATCACAGTGTCTGCTGCTTCCTCAGGTCAGAAACACATCAGCTTTTATTGAGGAAATTCCCAAGTCACTAGTGAATCTTAACAACTGCTCTATGACCTTGGCCTGGAAGGCATAATTATCTCAATGGACTTTTGACAGAGCATCTGTCTCTTTCATTAAAAATGTGTTGCTTCTTTGTAATGACAGGAAAGTCCCTCACCCACCCTGCCTAGCACAGAGCAAAGATGGAATGACAGAAGGGGTTCTCCAGCAATAAAACTCAAGGCAGAGAGATACACTTTCTGCACAATAGTGCACAATAAATACTAGGCAAAGCTTAACTGAGGAAGAACAAAATGGCTGCTGTGTCTGAAATAATCTGCTTTGAAGCCAGTCTGCAGTGATCTCCCTGTCCCAGAAGCCCCTAAGCTCTGTGCTGAGATTTAGAGTATGTTATAGGGAGATGCTGGGCTTTCATTCAGGATTACACAACAGTGGTGCATCTACTCTCTGCACCCGGACCAAAGAATGGTCTATGGAGCCAGGTAAGGACCTTCACACAGTTAAGAAGAGCACTAATGATGTCCCCAGAAAAATACTGATGCTTGTATTTTTCCCTTGCACAGAGATTGAGGGTGGGATGACAGAACTGAGATCAGACATGTCCCTGCTAGAGATGCTTAGAACATAGATAGAGAAAGTGTTTTCACAGCTGAGCAAGGGAGTCAGCACTATGTGTGACATGAGTTTACTGGGCAATATTCATGTGAGATTTCTCCAGGATGTGTGAGGGAGGGAAGCCCCTGAACAGTGTTTTATAATCCCTCAGTGACCTAGAGAGAAGGCTTAGAAAAAGAAATATTGAAAGGAAATCTATGGCTAGCCATGCTCTGGGAGAGCTGATAGAAAGACTCAGGTGGGCTGAAGTTGGTGATGGCCTGTCATATCCATAGTCAGGTGAAAGGTCAAGGAGGCAGGCTCATTCCATGCAG
>PVKM010006683.1:0-43620 GCA_004027735.1 Carollia perspicillata
CCTCCAAACTGTGAAGTTCTTTATAATGATGAGATAGTACTATACAGTTGACTTCTCTCCTCACCTGCCTGTCAAACACTGTTTCTCCCAATCAGTAATTCAGATCCCTCCCACCACCCACTGATGTGCAAGTTAGTTGTGCATTTGACCATTTATTCAGAAACAATTTACTGGGCCTATTTTATGCTGGGTCTTGTGTATATGAAAGTCCAAGATTTCCAAGAGCCCCCAACCAGCAGTGGACACTGGGTTTTGATGACTATGACCCCTGACATGTGCATAGTGATTTTCAGAAGAGTTTCACATTTATCCCTTCATCCAGTCTCTACATTACAGCCTTGGAAACAGACTTCGAAGTCTGACTTGTCCAGGATGAGAAGTGATGATTCTGGGCTTCATCTCCAGAATCTCCAGGATTCTGTCACAGAGGCCAGAATGGCCAGCTCGTGCCCTTTCTACCACATTGCTTTTCCCATGCGCCCGATTACTGGGCTGTTTACATGTTTTACAAAAATGGACTTCTGCCTTAGGTGCCTGCCTTCTCCCCGTGCTTCCTTAGGGTAGAAGTCAATCAGTCCAAGAAACAAGTTCAGCCTAAGGAGGCCTTTAGAGAAAAGTAGAAGAAATATTGCCCAGTCAGATGGGTTTGGTGAGAGAATGTGTGAAAAAGCTTTGTGAACTGATATGCAGATAACAACTATAACTCAGAATAACACACATAAACACAGACACTCATGCAACAACAAAATGTTCCAGAGTCTTTGAAAAATGGCCTAATTTGAGGACATGATTCAAATTAAAGGTCTACAGCATAGGTCAGTATTGGATTTGTGTCTTGTATCTCGTTGCACAGGACTTTTATTTTCTTTTGTAAGCAGCAAACACATTGGGTTCATTTCTAGAGCACAGACCACACCAGACACTGATGCAGGACTCTGGAGAGTAGCTTTTGTTTTTTTCTGCATTTCCTCACTTAGGGAATAAATTAACTTTCCCTTCTCAATACTGGGCTTTACACAGCTGAGCTTGGCATTTTTGCTGAAAAGTATGAGCCATTTTTCATAAAAAGGGGTTGTCAAAAGTGCCTGATTCATGCTATAGCAACAGATACAGAAAATAAAACCCCCAATGAATGAGCGCAAAAGTTTTAGATGTTCCACAAAAGAGACGGGGCAGGGAATCACTATCTTTGGAGAAGCCACTTGGCTTTTTTAGGTCTCAGTTGTTTCATGTCTAAAATTAAGAGGATAATAGGAGCCTAGTAGCTGTGCAGCCAATTTCACAGCAACCATCTCACATGTCATGGTTATCGGGCAATATTGTTTGCAGGTGTTGCATTATTTTTCTACTGTTTCTGAAGTTTTATAGATATGTAATAGTCTATTAGCACAGTCTATGCTATTTTAATGGTTAGCTTAAATTATTGTACTTCAAAAATATTTTGTTAGAAAAGAACATCGTCTATCCAGTGTTAAAAATGGGATGTTTTAATATTGGTAGGATAACACTGAACAGTGCAGACAATTTAAGAAAGCAGCCAGACTAGACCTCGCCCAGGCTGTGCAAGCAATTATGCTTCTCTGGGGAAAGTGTTATTTTGGGGTAGGGAGAGATTGAGTTTGTAGATGGGGCTTTCCAACTATAGAACATATCATTGTGAGCCTCCTGTGATAATTACTTAGAACAAATGGAAACAATTATGTGCTATGTGAAATATAAGTTCCTACTGCTCTTCATCTGTATAAAAGTAGATAACCTAGGAAATGTGCTTTTCCAACTGAATGTAACTCCACATAGATCACAAAAGAGAGTTAAACTGAGCAGAATTCAACTGACCCTGCAGAGGTTTCATACCAAAGACCAAGAATGCAGTGACCAGCTATGGTGATAGTAAGTGCTATTGTGGCATTTTAAATGCAACAGATGTAGGGGTTGGGGAGGGTTTACCTGTGATGAGCAACTGAAGATAAACTGTAATTATATTGTTATGGCAGGATTACATGGCAGAAACCATGAGTTTCTTATTCACTGTCTATTGTTTCTTCTGACTTAGCAACTAAAAGGCCTCTCATCTGAGTGAAACCTCTATAAAGCATTCTTCAAAAGCCCCATTCTTCTGTTGCCACTCACATAAAGGTTATGTTTCCTTAGCTACAAAACAAAATCCAGAAAACACAGTCTTTTAGGCCAGATATTATGAACTGTAAGAGGACATAGAGATCACACAGCATAATGTTTTATTTTAGAGGTTGAGAAACTGAGACCCAGAAAAAGAAAAGGGCTTTATCTCCTGGCTTTCTTTGTAGCTAGGGAAAGATGATGTTACATACCTGGTGACGGTGGAATGAGCATCTTGGCCCTGCCCTTTTTTCTTTCTTCTTGCATGAAATCTAGATATGATAGCTGGAGGTCCAGCATCTTCCTACCACGAAATCCTTGAGGCTGGAAAGCCACCTGCGAAAGATGGCAGCCAAGAGAGATGGAAAGGCCCAGTGTCCCTGAGCTTGGCAGGCAGCCTCACCAGTCATGGGCTGCTTCTGTCTCAACTTGTTTTATAGATTTTCATCTTGTAGAATGTTTCATAAGGCTTTCTTGTTAAATGCCGCTGAACCAAAATGAACTGATGCATAAGCATTCATACAAAAAGTGAGAGGCAATATAAAAAATAAATAATTCACATAAACTTGTTACCCAGCCCTTTCCAATAAAAGATACATAGGAGATCTCAAAAGAACACTGTGCTCCAATTCTTAAAGGAAAAGTATGGACCAACTCTTCCTTTTTCTGAGCCAGCCCGGAGGAGCTCTCCATGGTCCTGTTGGGTATTTCAGGAGTTAGTGTTTATTTAGCATTGACTCTCTCCGTGTGGACTTTTTATTTGGGAATTTCCTGGATGGAAGGGCAGTAAAAATCAGAATGAGAGCGTTTATGTTCTCGCCTAAACTCTCACCATATGATGTACCATCTTGGAAACAGCTGCATTATTGAGTGCACATTTTGTAGTAACCCAAACACAGCAAACTTGCAGAGAGGGTACTCTTACCAATAATCTTTATTTCAAAGATACCAGGAATCCCAGAAATGTCAAGGTACATCACTACTGGTCATAAAGGTAGTAAGTGGAAGACCTAGAATTCAAACCCAGATATAACTTGGAAATCTGAAGACTCCTTGTTACAGTATATCATTGAAAAACAAACAAAGCAACCAGTCGTGGGTTATATAACTACTGCAGGCCCAGTACTGTAGCAGGTACTTTACAATGATATTTTAAAAAATCCTTAGAAGAATGTTGTGGATAGTAAAACTGGAGCCCATAGAGATCAAATCATGTTATAAAAGCTGAATGGCCAGTATGTGGCAGAGCTGGAATTTACACCAACTCTTGCTAGTTCCAAACATTTACCATTTCCATGACAAAATGAGGGTCCCCTCATAGGATTTTGGCCACACACCCTGCCTTGAGCATTAGGGACTGGAGTGTTGGCACGATGTGGACATCCAGGTGCAATGACTGTGGCATAGCACTGGGGTCAGAAAAGGAAGCCGTAGCATGGGTGTCCAGTTCAGTGAGCATCATTGGAGCCATCTGGCAAACACTGCCATAAAAATGGTGATTTGGTTAGAGTAGGAGGGAGGAGGAGCTTGGCTCCTTCTCTGTCTGTGACTGACGTCACAAGGACATGGTGTAGAGGTGGGTTCCTGGGTTTGCAAATTCAGGAGAAGAGAGACCCTGAGGCCCAGAGTCAGGTTGCACTGCCCTGGTGCCAGCCACCTGAGTATAGAGAAAGAACCTCCTTTGAGCCCCTCCACCATTCTGCAATGTATTTTCCAGGACTTTCAAGCAGTTCAGACTAAATTTAAAAGCCTGCTTGAATAATGAGAACGAGCAGACAATTAATGATAGATGAAAATCTGCAGTACACTGCAGAAAACACAGGCTGGGTAAGGAAGCTCCTCCTGCCTCCAGTCTGCCATCGAGTCCCATGACCTTGGGCAGCTCACTCCTCTGGGTCTCAGTTGCTCTTTTGTAAAACAAGATGTTATTAGGTAGTGTGACCAACTCCTCTCAGTTTTCTCAGGACTGTCACAGTTTTAAAACTGAAATCCCATTTTCTGGGAGCTCCTTCAGTTCTGGGTGAACCAGAATGCTTGCTCTCCCTAACATTAGGCTACATGAGGTCAATTCCCCCTTTCACTTCAAATCTCAGACTAAGTCCTTCCCTCTTTGCAATTGGGTTTTTCACCTGTAAAGTCCTAAATTTGGATTCACTGAAGATCTGAGCTCTTGGGTAACTAAACATCCCAATGTCCAGCTTTAGCACTGAAAGTCCCATGTCCTGGGAAAGCCATCAGTCCTGAGTAAATGAGGACAGCTGGTCTCCTTATGGGAAAGGCCCCTTGCAACTCTGACCTGATACTTTGTGCCATACATGCTAAAGCAGACCTGGCCCAATCCAACCTGCCTGATTAACCCCCTGACTCAAAACATTGTGAGTAGGCAGGGCTGAGCTTGTAGGGTTTAGTGGTTCCTGGTAAGATGTTTAAAAGTTTGTCTTCCCAGGCAAATCTCTACAGAACAATAAAAAAAGACAGCAATCAAAACCAATGCCCCAAGTTCACACATGCATTTGTATGGGAAATAGGCCCACATGGCTTTCTAAAGTGGGGCTTTAAGCAAGCTCAAAAGAAAGAGAATTGGAGTTGGACTATAGTGTGAGTTGAACTCCTTTATTTATTTTTGGAAGGTAGTTCTATGATCCTTAACGAAGTAGCTGATGTTATGAAGGGAAGTTGTACTGGAGCTTCCAGAATAGAGGTCAATGCAGACTAGGTTGTGCTTAGAGTTTCTTGGGGTGCAGTAAAACCAGCCCAGGATTTGGGTCAGAAAACCCCACACTGGCTCCAGCAGTTACTAGGCCTGAATTATTCAATTGCTGCCTTTGGGTGTCAGAGACCCTCACTCTCCATCCATCCATAATGATGACAGTGCTGTGGTAGATGACATTATTGTTCAAATTAGTCCTTGCCCCTCCCTGGGGGGCTTCTCTCCAAAAGGACACTTTTTATATTAGAACTATCCTTCCACTTGTAGACATCAGACCTAGCCATGTGATGTCCTTTGAGCAAGAGGATATGAGCAGAAGCTTTGGGAGGTGGCATGTTGTTTTCATCATCTCCTTTCTTTCTGTAACAAGACCAGTATATATATTTTTTCTTGGCTGCATTAATGAAGTACCATAAACTGTACAGCTTAAACAACAGAAATGTATTTATCTCACAGTTTTGAGGCTGGAAGTCTGAGCTGAAGACTTCAGCAAGGTTAGTTTCTTTTTAGATTGTGAGGGTGAATCTGTTCCATGACTCTCCTCCAGCCCTTTGTAGTTTTTTGGTTGTCTTTGGCATTTCTTGGCTGGCAGAACTATCGCCCCACCCTTGACCTTCATGTGATGTTCCCCCTGTGAGCACATCTGTCTAACTTTCTCAGTTTTATAAAGACACCTGTCGTATTGGATTAGGACTCATCCTAATGACCTCATCTTAACTTGATCAACTACAAAGACTATTTCCAAATAAGATCTCATTCACAAGTATTGAGGGGTCAGGACTTCAACATTTGGGGGCAGTATGTAATTCAATCCCTAAGAACCAGCAATGGCCCACATCAGGGCTGCTTTGTCAGTGTGAGTCATACAGGGAAAATATTACAGGTCATGGTCACTGTCACCCATTCTGGATTCGTATGTGAGCAAGAGGCAAATCTTTGCAGTTATAAGCCACTCTGATTTAGACATTACGTATTGCTGTAGCAAAACAGAAAATAACTCCATTGTTATATTCATAAAATTAGACAATGTACATTAAAGAGCCTTGAACCTTGTATATCCCTATGTGAGACTGAGGGGTAGTACTGGTAATTTTTAATAGTTCCAAGAGTGCATCATAATGGAATTTCACCTTGTGATGTTGAGATCCCTGTGATTCAATGGGAAACACACTCACTTCTGATTCAGGTCTTTCTGACCCTGGCTCAGTCATTGCCTGACTTTGGGCTGTCTTTTCTTGATTTAAGGGCTCAGTTTCCCCATCTGTTAAGTGAGGGATTTGTGTGCTTTTCATGATGTCCAAGGCTGCTTCCAACTCTGATGCTGTGTACTTCACTCACATCTACCACCATTTGCTGGGTCTGAACTCTCTGGTTGGGCCCAGAATCTTTCAGCTGTGAAATGTGTGATTTTTGGAGGATCGTTGCTTTTTTGAAGGGCAGCTGTGTCTGAATAGCTAATGGATTTAATCAAAAAGTCAGAATACTGCCTCATGAAGATATGACTGTGTCAGAGAAAAAAAAAGAGTTATTTCAGAAAGCTCCATTCCAGGAAATGAATGGAATTGTGTCTGAGTCAGAAGTTGCTGCAGAATGCCTGCCCTGTGATTGGCATCTTTTTGAGGAGCTCTGGCTTATGGGAGAAGTGGCCAAGTGCGGCCTGCCTCAGAGAAAATGAGCACCCTTTGATTGCTCACCCCACATAGGAGAAATTCAAGCTCTGATTCTAACAACCTTTATGACCTTGGACAACTCAGCAGTGGGAAGCTCACAGTGAGCTGATAGTAGATGTGACAGAAGCCAGGACTTGAAATATGCTTGTGTAGGGGCCTTGTCCTTTTGCCTCTCTGTCATCATCTTGAGAAGAACACTCTGCCCTGCCCCCTCCCCATCAGATAACTATAGCTACATCACTTCAGCCTGTACCCAAGGAGGAGACACTGGACTCACAACCTGAAGCCCACTGCTCAGACAGGCCCAGCCTAAGTCAGCTCCAGCTGACTCAAGGGTGAGAAGCACACCCAGCCGGGATCCACAGGGTCACTTACATCTGACTATGAGTGAAAAATAAAGGCTTATTTTTATACGCCATTAAGACTTTGAGATTTTTTATATGTAGAAATGGCTGAAATGTCCTCCATATTTCCTTGGCTTGTGTTACCTACGAAATTGTTTTGCATTGTTTCAAATGGTCTTACACCTAGCTGACCAAGCTTTGCATCCATCCACCCATTTTCTTGCCGTGCTTCTGTCAGTGAATCATTGTATACATCCCCAGAGCTTGTTCTCCAAGGAGACCCTTGTCTAAACACCAAGGGAGAACAGGCATCATCAATAAAGCTGCCTCTCTAGCTGAAGAGACAGGAAGTACCAGTGGAAACAGGAAAAACCATGGGAGTGTTGTAACAAGTAAAATGTGGAATGGTGAAGGCTAGACTGGTCCTAGGATGCATAACCCATGGTTGGATCTGGGCTGGAGGCAGGTCCTGGGCTCTTTCATAGGAATACTATACAAGCTTGAGGCCAATGTTATTGTTTTTGACTGTTTCTGTTATCTTTGTGAAATTAAGCACAGCATGTACTTGCTCAGTCCTTACTATTCACCGAATTGCAGTTTGTGAGAAATATATATTTGGTGTTCATCCACACACAATCCCTGGCCAACAGCTCCCGGGACCCTTGGGATTTCCTAAGTGTGAAGAGTGTGCAAGGAGTCACTGGGGGTGTCAGTGAGGCACATGGGGAAAGCGCCTAAGCATGGGGCTGGTTGCCAATGGAACCACCTAAGTGATTAGATGGTTGGAACTTTTATTCTTACCCTTCCTCTATGACCTTCAGTTTGGAGAAAAGAGCTAGAGGTTGAATTAATTCCTGATGGCCAGTGATTGGCCTGTGTAATGAAGCCTCCATACAAACCCAAGAGGACAGGGTTCAGAGAGCTTCCAGGTGGGTGAACACGTAGAGATTTGGGGAGAATGACTCACCTGGGGAGGGTGTGGGAGCTGCATCTCCCTTCCCACATATGCTGCCTCATGCATCTCTTCCATCTTCCGGCTGTTCCTAAGTTATGTCCTCTGAATAATAAACCCGTGTTCTTGTAAGTAGCATGTTTCTCTGAGTTCTGTGAGACATTCTGGTAAATTAATTGCACCCAAGGATGAGGTGGTAGGAACCTCTGATTTATAGCCAGTCGGTTGGGAGTCCAGGTGACACTAGAACAAGCCATCTATGGCCCGTCAGTTGACAATACAGGTCACAATAGAGGCTTGAGTCTGGCATCTGGAATGTGTGCATGGCAGCGCAGTTTTGTAGGACTGAACCCTTTGTCCCTGGAGTCTGATGCTGTCTTCTGGTAGATAGTGTCAGAATTGAGTTGAATTCTTGGATATCCTGCTGGAGTCTGAGAATTGTCTGTTGGTATAGGGGACACTCTTCCCCACATTGAAATGGGGTCCAGGAACTCCATCAATATTTCATCTGTTGTCTGATGCTTAATATAATATTTCATCTATCAAGTGATGCAAATCCTTACATCACAATGGTTTTGAAATGACTGTATGAAATACCAGATGAATATATACTTTGGAAAACTACAGTAACATATAGTTGTGAGAAGTAATAATTGTTCTCCTTATTAAAAATCATTTGGAAAAATATATTAGAATGTTAAAAAAGTTAGATATTATTATTAGAAAATTCAGTTTTAGATAATAACTTTCCACATTTGCATAGCACTGAACTGGTAACACAACATTATCTGCACCCATTAGAAAAATTATGCCTCTAAGTGATCTCAGGCTTAAACAATTTTACATATTTTATGTTTTGTGAAATAATTCCAATGCTATTAAAACTGTTTCAAAGCAGAGAAAAGCCAGAAATATTCACAAATTTATTATATAAAAACCTGACTATAATAGTACAGAAAAAGGAACCAGGCTCTCACCTGTAATTTTGAAAATAGAAGAGGAAAAGAAACCTTTATAAAATGCCAAGAAACTGAAACCCATAATTACATTTAAACATTAGTATGCCATGACTGCATAGGTTTTATTCATAGAACAGAAGGCTGTTATACAATTAGTTGTATTACTTTAATATGTGTTATTGATATATTAGACAAGGAATAATTGAGTCTTCTGAAAATGTGCTGATGAGTCATTTAATAAAATTTATCACCCACCCCTTCCTAATTAATGAGATAGAGGAACACACACACAATCATATGTAGCAAACTGGGAATATAAAGATGCTTTCTAAACATTATTGAGTATATCTAAAATCAATAACTAACTGAATACTAATGTTGAAACATTACAGGCATTTTTACTAAAATTAGGAACAAGTCAAGATAAAAAAAAAGGCCATTATCACATCCTTTTAAAACTTTAGATAATTTAGTAATATGAGCAACAGATATAAAAGTTTTAGTGATTAACAATTAACAGTTTTAGTGATTAACAATTAACAGTTTTAGTGATTTAGTGAGCAACAGATATAAAAGTTTTAGTGATTAGAAAGGAAAATAAAATTATTGTTGGTAGATAATATGATTGCTCATGTAGTCAACCAAAGAGAATTAATTATCTAGGATATACAAGAAAATCAGAACCTTTTTAAATGAACATGCATTTAGTAATGTGGCTGGATTTGAAAAATACAATGAGCTGCTTAAGTAGGGATCAGATATGACTAGGAAGAAATTGCAAGGGAGAATAATAAAATTACAATAGAAAAAATTATTGAGGCTCTAACATCCCAGGAATAACCAGAAACTTGCAAATCTATATGAGAAAGTCAAAAATATTTACAGCATGACATAAAGGAGACATGAATAAATGGAAAGATAATTCATGCCCTCAGCTCAGAATAAAAATATTTTAATTAATTTTAGGTTTAATTATATTGCAACTTTAAAAATTCAATGGGTTAATATTTTGAATTAAAAATGGCTCTTGATCTTGGAGAACAAGTAAATAGCAAAGGCAATTGAGATTGAAGGAAAACTTGAATGTTTTTTTTCCTCCAGATGTCAGAAAATGACAATAACTAAAACAGCACACTCTTATTGACTCAAACAGATGCTGCACAGAAACTGGGTAAATTGAGGACAGTTTAGTAAAGGGACTACTGACAAAGGTGTAGGCAGAGTTTAGAGAAACTGAAAAGGGATTATGCAATATTCCTACCAGGGGGAGTGAAGAGTCCTTAGTCCTGAAAGGGACTGGAGAGAGCAGTCACAAAACCAATGAGAGAAGAGCAATGGGAAGAGGGACCCCTGCCTGACAAGAGCTGAGCCCTTCAGCAGAAGGACAGGCTAACCCAAGTTCATGAGACCAGGAAGAAACCATGGCAATGTATACTTCAACCTAACTCTTTTTTCCTCCTTCTCCTGTGATGTGTCCCAGCCAGAAGCCAGAGTGTACAGGGGCCTATTGATGTAGTCCATAAAGGTCAACAGGTAGGGGACAGGTCAGAGTGGGATATAGTAAATAGATCCAGAGAGAACATCTTAAGTGGCAACTGAAAATATCACACTAAATGCCAATATTGACAAGGGACCAAAATAGATAGTCTAAAAGTGGACTCATTCTTTCAACAAATACTCATTGAGTACCTATTCAATGCACAAGGACACTAGTATAAGTCAATAAGGAAAGCAAAATTATTCAATAGGTGACACTAGAAAATTGAGTCACTTTTTGGAAAAATTAGATCAGATCAGTGCCTGGGGAGGATTGTGCAAAAGGACTCATTCATCACCCATTCCCACCTCTTTCTAGTGTGGTTTCTTATACCACAGAGGATGGAAAACCTAAAACCACAGGCTATATAGAAAAATAGTTGACTAGACCCTAATTTTAATAGGAACCTAAGAACACAGATTCTGGAGCCAGAGCCTGGGTACAAATTCTGGCTCTGCCATCCATTGGCTGTTTGGTATTAGACAATTATTTTCTGTGTGTTTCCTCCTATATTAAATGTGGGATATAATACCTAACTCAGAGGATGTTGTAAAAATTAGTTAATATATTATAACAATGCCTGGTAACAATGAAATTTGCATAGTGTTAGCTGTTATCATTCTACTTCTCAGACTCCCTTGCAGCTAGCATTTAGCATGTGACATAGATGTTGTCCAGGAGCTGCAACCATATATCATTTGGAGGGCAGAAATGGGCACCATGAAGTGGCAGTGGTGCCTTAAGGAGCTTGTTCTTGTTGCAGAGATATTGATTCTGGGGCTGTTGTTGGGTTTCTGCTCTCTAGTCCCCAGTATGCAACAACACTGTATTTCCCCTAAAAAGCCACTGTGATGTGATTGGGATTTTTTTTTTGTCTGTCTGTGTTGCTCTTGACTTTTTGGCACCCTGGCCCTCCTGATAATTCAGCAAATTAGCATAAACTCAGTAAATCTCTCTACTTAAACCAACTAAACTAAATCTATTGTCTGACCAGTACAGATCTTTGCTTCATGTTAAAACAAAATCCAGGAAATTAAATATTTAATTGTAAAAAGTATAACCATTGAAAAAATAATCATAAAATAGATTTGAGCTCAGCTTGAAAAAAATAAATGACTTCAGCTTGAAAAAAAATATTTGTAAATATAAAGACACTGGAAGACTATCTTGAGGGATCTGACCACAAAGTTTTATGTTAAAGATTATAACTAGAATTAAAATGCATATAGGAGGCCAAGAAGATTTTAACAAATATGACAATGGTCATACACTTAACATATTAGAGCTTATATAAAGTATTATAAAATATTAAAGCAGCAATAAAATAAATCTAAAGATACCATCAAAAAATGATATCATGATAAATGCAATATATAAAATGTGTTTACTAGTAACTTAAAAATGCAAGTTAAAGCAAGGTATCATTTTTCTTCTTTGCCAAATTGGCAAAGAAGCATTTATCCTTATTCTGACAATGAGGTAAAAGGAAATACACTCATTCTCTGTCAGTGGGAATATAAATTGGTAAAATCATTCTGGAGGGCAATTTGGTAAAATTTACCGAGGCTTTATGCATCCTACTCCTGACATTAAAAGCAGGCCACTCAACCATGCTTCAAGCTGTGGCTGGTACATAGAAAACAGCTTAAAAACAAAATCTATTTCAGGCAACTGCCCACAGCCACTCATGGACTATTCTGACTGTTGTTCTCTGCAGCTCTGCCTGGTCACTGAATATTAGTTCCAAACACCACCTTAGGGTTCAAGAGCTTTTTGAACCCCAAAATTTGAACCCTCAGTTATGCTAGACTCTTCAGACATCTCTGGTTTTCAGCTTAGATTTGACCTCTGGCCCCATCCTAAACCCCTAGTGCTCTAGTTTCCTGAGGTCTATTTCAATCTCAGAATGAGGTCCCCCTCCCTTTCTCCACCCACAGCCACACACTCTAGTCTCCAGTTGCTGGCCCCACCCAGTAGGCTGACTTCCTCTCCCTCCCTCTTCACCCCCCTTTTCATTGTTAGTCAAAGATATTCGAACGGCCCTCATTCTAGATCCAAAGTGGACTAATTTTTGCCAAATGCAAAAACTAATACATAGCTTTGAGAATAAGCACAACCAGAAAGACTTCTTCCATGCTAAATACTGTTTTCTTTCATTTGAGGTTGTTGTATGTGGCTAACTCACTTTTATGCTGTCCCTTGTTGACCTCTTCCAAAAATGAAATTTCTTTATATTTTCTATAACTTCTCTCTAACCTTTCTAGGTGATGACTATTCTCCTCAAATATTTTTGAATCCCACCTGCTCTGGGGAAGTAAAATTTCTCCCCTCTTGTTTATGAATCAATGGATTTTGTGAGTTATTACTTTAGCAATTTTGAAACTTCCTACCTTTTCTCTAAATTTTGAGTAATATCTGAGTTGTCTTTAAATGGAGAAAACATGGCAAAGTCACAGTTTCTATCCCTTTTTTATTACTTATGGCAGCTCCACTTAATATGGGTCATTTTGTAATGATTAATTCCCTGTAGAAATCAAAATGAATTTTGAAGAGATACCGAATGTGTTAGATTAAATGGCAAGTATAGCCAGGCAGGGATCTTGACTTTCTCTGTTGAGCACCCTGAGTAGCCTTTCTGAAGTGTTGTATCGACTGTCCTGGGGGAGAGGGGCAGTTGGATATTTATTTGAAGATTGACCACTTTAAGGCCTAGATAAAGTAGGAATCCCTTAGAGAGGTGACTTACTTTCTTAAATGCAAAAAAAAAAAAGGTTGAAAGAATATCTGGTAAAAGTCAGCTCTTCTTACTTCAGTAAAGTTTTCATATATCAATCATAATTGGTAGCCCACATTTGTGTTTACCTAGATTTTTATGGAGTAAACTTAATAGAAGCCATTAAACAAGAAAACAAATTGATAAAAACAATTTGCAGCCAGCCAGACTGTGCAGTGACAGGGTCTATTCATTATTGCTAAAGGCATATAAGTTCATTCAATAAAAAATTGTCAAATATCTCCTCTGTGGCACTCACTGTGAGCATGAAAGGTCTTCATGAGACTACTGACAACATAATGGGGGAGAAAGAGCAGGCAGAATTTAAATGCAATTGAGATGGACATAGAGTGTCATTGGAATGGAGGAGGTAGTGACCAACACTTTGGGGTATTCTGCAGAGGTTTAGAGATGAGGTGTGAGTTTGGATGTAGAGCCGAAGTCCATCCAGAGAATACAACAAAGGGCTTTGCTAATGAGAGATGGGAATGCTGGAGAGCAGAAGTGGCCGGAGAAATGGCCGAAAGGCAAGAAAGAAGGAGACTTATTTGGGTCATTGATAGCAATAAGCACCGCTTCTTGAAGGGCCATTCAGCCAAATATATCAACATCCAAAATGTGTCCGAACCCTTTTATCCTCTAGAATTATTCCTAAGGACTATTTTAAGTAAGCAATGAAAAAGAAGAACATAAAATCCCAAGATGTGTAAAGCTATTGGTAGCAGGGTTTATAATGTTAAAATATGAGACATAATCTCAAAGTTCAGCTATTCAGAATACTATAGGTTAAAGCAAGTATTATACAATAAAAAGACTTTGTAGTTTTATTAGAAATAAGAGAAATTGCCTCATGAGTTAAAAATACTGTGTCTCTGACAAGTATAGTTGTACAAAGTGTAAAAGTGGAAGGATCAAAAATAGGAAAGAATAATAAATTTTGCCAAAGTAGGAGTCAAAATGAGTTCCTTTGTTTTCATGTATGTGATTTTAGGATGGCTTCATAGTAAAAATTTTTAAACGCTTGTTACAATAGACAAGAAAAACAAATAAACAAAAAAAAACTTCAGTCTAGTGAATTCTCAGCTTCTGGGCTTGGACTTGTACCTTGAGTCTACGTTTCCCATGTAGGGTAGCAGTCAACTCTTAGTCAAGTGTGAACATTGTTTTGAAGTGCACATGACACATCCCCAAAACACACTATATTGGTCATCGCTGATGTCTCAGTGCATTTCAAGGGATTGCAATCATGCACAATATATTCTCTCTTTTTAAATTTTTTTAAAAATTTTAATTTTATTTTAATTGTTGTTCAAGTACAGTTTTCTGTCTTTTACTCCCGTCCCAGTTCACCCCCCCCAGTGGTCCCCACCTCCCTCCCCTTTCCACCCCTCTTAGTTTTTGTCCATGTGTCCTTTATACTTGTTCCTGTGACAATATATTCTCTTTTCACACTGGAAGTAAACTAGATATCAGAAACAGTAAGATATCTCAAGAATACCTGAAAATCAAAACACATAATTCTAAATATCCCTTGGGTCAAAGAAAAATAATAACGAACCCAATAAATTTCTTACTAGACTCATTAAGGCAAAAAAGGACAGAAAACATACATTATCAGGAGTGACAGGGAACACATCACTACAGGGTCTATGGACATTCAGAGCTAGTAAGTATACATTATAAAAACCTTATAACAATGAAGTTAATAGCTTACCAAAATGGACATATTCCTCGAAAATATTCATAGGCGATTGAAATGCACAGCCAAGCCAATAATCTCTGGTCAAAAAGAGGCCACATATTCATAACAGAGTGGTGTCGGGCCATTCCTCTAACTCACCTCCAAACCTCCAATCCGCTCCTCTGTATTCCTGACTTCAAATCTTCAAAGGCTCTAGTTTGCCCACACGGTAACATACAGTTTCTTAATTTGAAAAAAAAAAAAATACACACTTCATGACTGGTTTCTTGCTTACTTATCCAGCCTCTTTTATTTCCATTCTCTTCTACATCTTATGTTCCAGCTGTACAGCCAAAATATACAAGTATCACATTTTACTGATCCTAAAGTGTAAACATTTTTCATATTTCACCATCTCTGTTATTGGGACATGTTTTATGATCAATAGAATCATACAATAATCAGCACATTGTTTTTGCCTTGTTGCATGCACAATAATAATGTAATCCCCATAGATGGCATGCTTTCTTTCCTGCCTCTGATTATCCACATAGAATTCTGTCCTGCCTCTTTCTCTCTATGTTGCACAACTGACAACCTGAAGCCTCAGCAGTTATCACAAATGCCACCTCCTATTTCAAATTTTCTGTAATATAAAATTTCTATTTTTTGAGTGCTGACTATGTGCTAGGCTCTATGCCACATGCTCTACTTACAGCATCCCCTTTGTATTTCATGACGGCTTGATGAACAGGTATTATCCAAGCAAGATTCACAGAAATTAACTAAATTTCACAAAGGTCACACAGCGAGCCAAAAAAAAAAATGGCACAAGTGGAACAGAACACAAGTCTCTCTTGCTCCTAAAGCCTTTGGCTTTCCTGTGTTATCACGACACCTTCCTTAAAAATGCCCCTTAATCTGTAAATTAGGCATGCTATTCTAGAGTTCTCACTGTAGTCACTTCCTGTATTGTAATGATTTTTCTTTCATGTCTTTCTGAGTTATGAGGTAGCAAAATATTGTATTCTTAATCCTGTGATTTAGCAGAGTACATGACATACAGCAATACCAAAGAGTAAACACTTTAATAAGTGAATAAATGAGGTATTCTTGACAATAAGATGTCCCTGGCCCTCAA
Organism: Carollia perspicillata; assembly: GCA_004027735.1. Classification (NCBI taxonomy): domain Eukaryota; kingdom Metazoa; phylum Chordata; class Mammalia; order Chiroptera; family Phyllostomidae; genus Carollia; species Carollia perspicillata. The sequence goes on from PVKM010006683.1 coordinate 15,886, forward strand.
CTTCTTCCAATCACATACAGCAGAGGTGGTTATCAGCGACACTGGGAAAGTCAACAATCTGAAAATAGGATTGTGGGCCAGAATTTAAAAGATAGAAGGAGCATTTCAAATCAACAGGGGGAAATGCCTGGTTTATTCAACTGCTTAGCCATTATGATAATAAACTTGGATTCACACTTCACACCTTGCACCAGAACAAAGTGCAAGTAAATAAAATACTTAAATCTAAAGTAGTGAAAATATAAATAGAAAAAAGAAGAAAAAAATTTTTTATCAGAGGAGGACCTTTCTAAGTAAAATAAAGATTGGTATACTCTATTTCATAATCATATGGCAAAATCTTCACAATATAGGCAAAAATGTTTACAACTCACTCACAGACAAAGGGTTCACAGGCAAAGGGCTAGTTTTCCCAAGGAGTAAAGAGCACCCATGCATTTCTAGGGGGAGAAACAGACAACCTTATTTAAAAAAGTGATTACAACGGGCAAAGTTTAGAAATAAAAAGAAATGTTCAAGATTGTTGGATATAATATCCGTGCATAAAAATGAAAAGCATGTATCAAAAAATAGGATTTATCATCAGTTTGAAATAGTTGTATTCACATTAATGTAATGAATTAAAAGATCTAAGAATCAGTCTTGCAAACAAAACCACAAGATTTTCAGAGAGAAAAATCTAAAATTATATTAAAATACAAGACATTATTAATATTTATAATATATAGATTAGTGTAAAAAGAAGACCTAGAACCCTTATCAGACAGACAGGCAAAGATATAAACAGGTCAATCAGATTAGAGAAACACAAATTACTCTCATGCATATGAAAAGATTCTCATAAACCCATTGGTGTTCAGGAAAATACAAATAAACACAACTGTGAGCTACCACTTTGCTACTACAGCCAGAGTGGGAAGTTTGTCTGGCTGGATAATGCCAAGTGTGGGTGGAAACTGTGTACACAGGAACTGACATAGGCTGTTGCTAAGAGTGCAGACTGAAGCCATCAGTCTGGAAAACAACCAGGCGGTACGTAGTCCAATCAGACACAGTGGTCTGTCCGGAAAATATCCGTCCATGTACTATGAAAAATAAAGACATTTATTGAAGATACAAGAAAGTTGTACACAGGACAATGACACCTCAGTCCCCTTCAAAGTAGATACCTTGAGACCCCACACAGTTCTCCAAGTATCTCTTCCACTGTTCAAAACACTCTGCAAAATCCTTTCTTGGAATCACCATCAGCTGCCCCATCGTATTTTCCTGAATCTCACGAATGGTCTAAAATACCTTCCCTTTCAAAGGTGATTTGAGTTTTCAGAAAGGCCAGAAGTCACAGAGCGCCCAATGTGGTTTGTAGTGGGGCTGAATCGCTTGGGTGATTTGATGTTTCACCAACAAACTGCAGGAGACGTGACACACGAGCAGGCACATTGTCACGATGAAGCTGCCAATCACCAGTTGCCTGTAGCTGTGGCTGTTTTCATTGTTTTGCATCTTTCGACCAATGGAGAACATGGAGGTAGTACTCCTTTTAATTGTTTGGTCTGGATGGTCATACTCCTGAGGGTCAACACCTTCCCAATCAAAAAACGCAGTTAACACGGTCTTCATCTTGCTGCGTCTTTACTGTATCTATTTCAGGCTTGGAGAAGCAGGCAACTTCCATCGGGATGACTGGGCCTTCATTTCTGGATCATAGACATAGACCCACAACTCATCTCCAGTTATGACCTTCTTGAGGAAACCGGGTTCATCGGTAGCAATTTGAATCAAGTCATTAGCAACTGCGGTATGATGTTCTGTCTCCTCCGGTAGCAGAAGCCGTGGAATGAATTTTGCCACAACACATTTTTCATGCCAAATTTTGCATCAGAACCTCAGACACAGTTACTGATATTTGTTGATTGCAACCCATATACATTCAACATTCTGCTTGCTACAGACCTTCCAGAATGTGGATCACTTTCAAAAGATTCTTGACCATTTTTGAAGCATTTGTGTCACACTTTTATTTGCTCTGCACTCATTGCACTGTCCTTGAAAGCCTTCTGAATTGTCCAAGTATTTTTCACAGAGGAATGTTCAAGCTTAACATGAAATTTGACGCAGATTTGTTTCTCTACTCACTCAGTCATTTTGAATGTGATGGCCACACGGTACACATGCTTATTCAACAGCATCTACTGCCCCCACTGACTAGTACAGTGAAGTTGTCATTGTTCATGTATGCACATTCCAGTCTACTCTCCTTGGCTGCCAGGTTACATTGATGTTACACAAATCATTCTCATTACATTAATAATGGCTGGACCTTTTCTAGACAGACCTTGTCTGACAAGGTCTGTCTAGACAAGGTCTGGCCTGGGACCTAGCATTCTCTCTTCTGGCTGTACTTCTCACACAACTCCATGAAGGACATGACCAGGGAAGTTTCTCCCAGCACGGTTGTGTGTAGACCTGGAGGCAGTCTAGGGGAGTCTACCAGTTAGAGAATCAAGAAGTATAATATGATGGAGGGACAGAATAAAACACCATGAAACACTCGGAAGTAATAGACTGCATCTGTACAGAAGAAGATGCGAAATCTTAAAACCTTAGTGCTGGGTGGCAAAAGTGAAAAACAATATGAGGTCCATAGCACAGTACCATTTATGTGCATTTAACATATGTGCACACAAAATAAAAATGCATGCTTATATGACTGGGCACAAATAAAAAAGTATTTATCAATCATACCAGACTGGTCTCCAATGGCGAGAGGAATGGTGAAAGGATGAACACTGGAAGTTGAAAAGAAATCAGTCAGTTCAGAATGGGAGGTGGCATGGATCAATCATGAGGAGGTACCATGAACACAGGTGCATGATAAACTCACCCGCCACAGCTGAGCATCCTTCATTTCTAGCTCCTCTGTGAAGTTGTGTGAATTGTGTGCATGGGTACCTATCCATATCTATATCTGTATCTGTATCTGTATCTGTATCTGTATCTGTATCTGTATCTGTATCTGTATCTGTATCTGTATCTATGTGTGTATCTATATCTGTATCACCTATCTGTATCATGTCTGTATCCCGAAAGCTTCATGTCCATTTACCCAGCAACTCTGAATCCAGAAATATATTCTAAGAAACTTACAAAATACAGAAAAAATCTACCCAAAAGATATTTATCTACCCAAATATAAATATCTACCCAAAGATATTTATTGCAGCATAGTTTTCAATACTAGACAGTATAAGCAAAGCAAAAATATAGCAATAAAGATAATTATTAAGTAAACCATGGTATATTCATTTAATATAATACCTTGCAACTATTAAATTGATGTTTACATGGAGTTTGTATTGACATTAGTGATATTATAGCATATTAATAGGTAAAATATACGATATAAAAATTCATGTATATATGAATACAGCTGAAGTGGAGACAGGCACTGAAACATTATTAGAGGAATATACATGTAAATGAATGGTGGTTTTATATGGGTGGTAGGATGAGACAATTTTTATCTTTCTTCCTGCATTTTTCAAATGTAATTTAATGAATAGTTGCTACTTTCAAACATGTAAGACAAATTATAGCAAGAAAAGCAAGCATTGCTCCCAGTTTAAATGCAAATTTCCAGAGAAATATGACCAATTATGAGCTGTCAGTACCTCTCCCGAGTGCAAGGAAACAGAACAAATTATGAGGGCGCCTCAGCTCCTGGGACTGGGGAGCAGCTAGTGGTGCTGGTGTCTTTCAAGTGAGTACAGGATGCTAAACCGGATGCTTTGACAAAGTCACTGAGGTAGAAAGAGATGGACCACTACAGTAAGAACTAAAAAAATCCACTGGAGACGGTGGAGAACTAGTTTAAACAACTCTTAAACCCACACAGAGGGAACTCTGGAAGAGGATTTTTAAGGGGATTCTAGGGCACTGTAAGTGGACTCCCCTCTCCTGCCTCCTCAAAGAGGTGGGTGGAGCCACCCTGTCTTCCCTCCAGCCTAGCAAGAAGGGCTTCAAGGAACCGCTGGAGAGTTTCATGTCCCTGGCTATTAGGATACCCTCCCAGGACATCTGGAAGACAAGAGATGGGCCTACTTTCAGGGTTTATCTAGTAGAGGGATACTTGGTAAATTTGATAAAAGCTGGAAATTGGCTCTTTCCTTTCTCTGGGTCTCCAAGCACCAACTGGGACAGTCTGGCAGCTTAGAGCAATGGTTAGGACTGTCTGTTACCTGGGATTGAGGAGAAAAGTTCAGGGACCTGCCTGACTTTGTCCAGTGATGGGGAGAAACAAGCCTTCATGAGGACATATAGGATAAAGATGCTTTTGATTTTATTACTTAGGCCAGTTACTCGGGTACTTCCCGGCAGTTTGGTGGTTTGGCAGGTGATTTTCTTGGTTCGAACACTACTCAGAAGATGGGGTTAGGTCCGATTGCAGCAGTTCCACAAAGTGGCTCCCTATGTTCGTGGGTTCACTGAGGCCATCTCAGCACAAAGTCAAAATTATGCTCATTGTGCTAAGATTTTGTCTTTTCTACTGTAACTCTTTCATGAGTGTTCTGCAGAGTTTTGTAGAGGTTACATGATGTGGGATAGAAACAGTGAATACAAAAACAGACATGAGGATCCAGTTGTCTGCTACTTAGCCAGACATTAAAGAAAGATGCCAAAAGGTGGAACAATGCCACTCTTCCCTTCTTCTTTTGGAAAACATAGTTATTTTCATGAAACTTATCATTTATGGAACAGGTAATGGGCTTACTGTTGGTATTTTAGAGAAATCATATTTTAAATGTCAGTGTCAATTTAGTCCTATCACAGCGAACACTGACAGGTATAACTAACATAAACAAAAGCTCTTTCAGCTCCCCGATAATTTTCAGGAGTCCAAAGACCAAGAATGTTGAGAACTGCTGTGCGTTGGAACGAGGCAGTGACTCCACAGGAGAGACTGAGTCTCTGAGGACCAGACTGGGGACTACAATATGTATAAAAGTTTCCTCTTGCTTTGAAAAGTCTGAATAAACACACAGAGGAAAACAAACCTACTACAATAATTGTTTGTGTCAGATGTCTCTTCAATATGCATCTGAGGGTAAACCAGGCCATAGAGTTCTCAGTCCAAAGGGTAAAGATGGTAGGTGCAAGCCTCGGCCCTTTTAAGCAGGGGATCCAGATATGAGTGAGTGTTTCTCAGAGAAGGGTGGGAGAATAATGGAGAATAATGGCTGGAGAATTCTCTGACCATAGAAACACACCCACGAGTACTCCTTATGGGGCTCCAATTCAGCTTAGATGAAATCACTGAATAGAACATTAGGAGGAGGTATTTGTCCTTCCTTTAATAAAGTAGTTCCCATTTTCATTTTAAAAACAGCCATTTTATTGTCTTTAGAGCACCTCCATTTGGATGAAATTTCAGTAGCTCTTTGATTTTTATCAAAACGTTTTTTTCAACAACTGTTCCATACTTGAAATTCTGTGATGGCAGATAAAAAATGAGTAAGACAAGATCCATTCTCCCCAAAGACTTACCATTTAGATGGAGACAAAGCAAACCCTTTCAAGAATTAGGAAATATGTAATCTTGATGGTAAAAGAAAATTCACGGAATGCCTTAACTTAGACTCATCTGATTTGACTTTGCCTTTTATGTACAAAGCACTGTGGGTGGATAGTTTTACAGCCATTGTAAAACTTAACTTCATCTCAACCCTGTGAGTTAGATAGAGTTCATGGAATCCTTTTCAGAGATGAAGAGACAAGGGCCCGGGACAATAATTTGCCTGAGATCGCACAGCCAGACAGGGAGGAGTCAGATTTGTAGCCACATGGTTTTCAAAATCCAATGCCCTTTTCATTATGCCATTCTTCTGCTAGATGATTTACTCTTTGAAATTGGTTTATGCAGGTCTATTTGAATCTCTAGTGAGCTCATGGTTTGTGAAGAATAACTAATCTCATTCAGAAATGGTGATTCCATGGGTTGAGTGGTAAGATATTTTTTCATGAGACTGGCCTTGGGTAAACATTGATTCACTGCAGCATCTCATGGTAATGCTCTCTTGGCCAAGTTAATAGGTCTATGTCCCACAGCCAGATCTGGGCAGGCTCTGCTACATGTCCTTACCCTGCTGTTAGGGCTGGCCAGCCACTCAACGCACATTATTTTGTACAATTATTGCAGACTCTTGCTAGAAAAACAAATTAATTGAACTCATGTGTATACTTTTAATCCAGGATTTTAGGGTTTTTTTGTAAGCAATTAGAAGCAAATAGTATGTACTGATTATTTATTTTTGTTTTGCTTGTTTTCAAAGGACATTTCATCTAATCTCTGTAAGTAGAATAATATGTCCTTCCTTTAATAGAGAACTTCCTGTTTTCACTTTAAAAAACACCCATTTTCATCTTCCTCAGAGCACCTCCATTTGGATGAAATTTCAGTACTGCTTTGATTTTTATCAAAAAGTCTTTGAACGACTCCATACTTGAAGTGCTGTGAGGGAAGATAAAGAGTGAGTAAGACACGATGCATTCTCTTCAAAGATTTACCATTTAAGTGGAGACAAAACAAGCCCTTTCAAGAATTAGGAAATCTGTAATCTTGAGGGCAAAAGAAAATTCACTTAATGCCCTACCTTAGATTGATCTGAATCAACTGAATCAATAAATAAAGAGCACTGCGAACACTGCCTTGGACCCCTGGTAACAGACACAGATTTCCTGAATATCATCCAACAAGTGCATCTGTTTCTAAAGTTCAGAATGAAAAACAGAAGAATGTCAACATTGAAGCTGGGTTCTGTTTTGACTTGTAGACACGCTTTTGAGACTTTCATTCCCAGAGACAGAATATTAAGTCTAGGTTTTTAGTGCATGTGTTACACAGTTGGTCCAGAGTTTGAATGGGTTTGTGTGTTTTTGAATACCCTAATATCTACTTCTGCTAGGTACATTATTTGGAAAACTTAAGAGTTCATCTTCGTTTATCAAACTGCTACCAGATTTTCGATAGAAATATTCTCACATGTTGGCTGGAAACATTAAGTGGATTTTCCCCATGAGTAAAGAGTGGAAAGAGACATTTGCTTTTTCTAGGAAAATTTTATGAGAAACAAACAGATACAATGGCCCAGAATGAGAACACATGAATTAAATGTTGGTTCTACCAAATATAAGACGTGTAATACTGTGCTGAGCACTTACACTTGCCAAGCCTCAGTGGCCCCATTTCTATGTGGGACAGTCAGACCTGACAGATACAGGTTAGATGTGAGGATGACAAGGGCTCCATAAGCTACCCATGTCCAAGCAAATACCAGCAGTTATTCTTCAGATGATGTGGACTTATTTGCCCCTTAAATTAGTTCATCATTATAGACAAATCTGATATTCAGGACACTATCGTAGGTAATAAAAGAGTTTGCAAAGGAAACGAAATCACCCTAGCCCTGTAAGGTTGGAGACTTAGAATATTATTAGTATTTGTTACTTAAAATTACTCTGATGGATAGAGTCTTCCTCTAAGCAGCCCATATTAAATGCCAAATATAATCTTATTGGAATAGAACTACAGCATCAGCAATATACTCCTTGAGAGTTCTTGTCAATTTGACAGATTTGACAGGCAGGCAAATTAAATTTATTAAAATATTCTATCTAGCGTTTTTAAAAGACAAGGGGATTTTAAACTGTAAATGGACTGTTTTCACAGTCTTATTAAAATAAATGCATAAAGTCAGTTGTTTTTCTTTGGAATTCATTAAAATGAGATTCAACACTTAGAAATTGCAATCCACTGACTGACATCTGTATACCTGGGTAGTTAAACTATTTCTCAGTCTTTGCACATAATCTGGGATTTCTCCTTTTTAAAGCAAATGGGAATTCCACATAAAAAGGAAAATGTTGTCTGCATTATATGCTACATTTCATGGAGGTGTTTAGTAAAATTATTAGCAGCTTTTAGAAAGCTGATGTATTGTGCCAGAGGCCGTTACAAATGTCTGGGCAAATTCAAGTTTTCCTTAGACAAGAGGCTAAGATTTGTTGTTCTTCAAAGAAATTCTATAATTTGTATTGAAGGAATATTGTCAAAGTTAATAGATTTCCTGTTTTTTTTCCCAAAGGCCATTTGAAATTAAGCACAATATGCTTTAAAGTCGAAATATTTATATGGAGTGTGAACCAGTTTCAGATAAGAGTTGCCCATTTTCTCTTTGCAATACTTCTACCTCAACTACTAATTCTACCTTGGCAAGATGATCTTAATCTGGAAACAGTTTGCCCACAGCATCTGACCCCTGTCCTCATGGATTCTGAATTTTTGTTGTGCTATCTTTATATCTCATCTTGCCCCTCAGAAATGACCTGTGTCCCTGGCAGTCTGTCTGTGGCCTTGGCCCCTTTCCTTGAGTGACAGCACCTTCTCTCTGATAATCTAAGACTACCCCTGCTTTGGGCCCAGCACTACTCCAAGAAGCCCCTAATCTGCACAGCATCCTACTAGAGAACTTCCCTTAACCCTGTGAACAGAATCGTAGGCCATCAGTGCATCTGTCAATCAAAGATCTTGCCTACACTGGGAGGAGAATTAATTGGTGAACTAAATGCTAATGACCTGCCATTCTTGATAGTTCCATGGCAAAAAGGTTTTGCTACAGTATATTTAAATATCACTTCCACAGAATGTATAGAACAAAACTCACTCTAAAAATTCTGTATATAAATGACAGAAGATAAGCTATTACATTTAAATATCATGACAAATTATCTATTTTTCCAACAAGACTGTGTATTTGTCTTAAAAACATCAACATCATTCAGTTTTTTTATGCCAGTCAATGACTTTCATTTCTTGGAGCGGATGTCATTTCTAAGTGCTACTTCCTTTAATCTTTCCAGTATTTTTGAAAATTATACTTTGGTAATGACTCATGTTTCAGTCTGTAGTGAACTATGGCTAATAGTGCACCTGTCTTCTTTACCATATCAGGTTCTTAAAGTCTAGGCCATGTGTTGTACCTATGTGGTCTAAAACAAAGGCTGGGCTTTTACTAGGGACCAAACAAATGTTTAAGGAGTTGATCTGTCATTAGAACATTCATTTAAAAATACCACTTGTTTTTGTAGAAGGATAGCTGCTTTAGAATTAATGGAATTGAATTAAGTGAGCATTAGCTGAGCATCTGATATGGCCAGACACCAGCTACTATGGAACTAAAGTTGAAAATGCAGGTCCCTGCCTCAAGGCTAAAACCTATTTCAGAAGACAATCTGATTCCCATTAACTTTGTGTTGGCATGGTTTAGGGGCTGAAGATTAAAATATTACATGAAGAGAGTGGATGTGAAGTGTTTGGTTAAAGACCTATGGAAGCTCTGTGGGAAAGGATCAGTTCGGCCTGTTGATATTGTAGATGGCATCATGGAAGATGTTCCACAGAACAGCTGATACATAGACTGGGTCCGAAAGGATGAGGAGACGTTAAACATAGGCCAAGGAGAGAAGAAAGATGTTCCACACCAATGAAATGGCTTGAGCAAAGACAGGCAATGACACGTCTTTTGGAGAGAGGTCAGTGGTCCAGGACAGATCACACAGTGAGAATGTTCTGTGATGGGTCAGGGGATGAAGCTTCAGAGGTTGGGGCACAGGGGCCAGAGGGGGCAGAACTTGAGTGATGCCATGTAGTCTGGATTTTATCTGGCAACTTATGGAAAGCTCCTGAAGATTTTAAGGAAGCAATGCAGGCAAAGCAGAGCTGGGCTGTCAAGCAGAGATATCAATCTGTAGAGGACCCAGTGACTACCTCTCCCCCTGTTTCCTTATGTAGAGCCTGTCTCATAAAGTTGCACACCAGTAAGGCACATGTACACAAAGGGCACTGGTTTCCGAAATCAGAATGGCGAGGCTGCATAATGAAAATTGAGTGCCTCCTTCGGAAATTGCTCTCTGGTTAAAAGCAATATTTTCCCATAGCCCATATTTACCTGAATTACACATCCCAAATTAGCTATAACATTTTTTTCTAAAAAAGCACTCTATTCTTGAGTTTTGACACTTTTTTTCCAACAGGACATTATGGTTTAAAATCCCAAATTCAATGGACTTTTCTTAAGTTCAGACAACCATAACCATGACCAAAACCAGATTAAATTCTATTAAATGTCCACAGGTACTAGGAGTATCATAACTTCCTGGAAAAGCATGGGGTAGTCTTCTTAGACATTTCAGGGAAAATATTAAATATAAAAGTATATATATATTTTTATGACATTAATCTAGATACATTTTTAGTGCTCAATTGCATTTCAAATTATTCTGGCTGTTCAGCCAGCCTGGAGGTCCACATGTCACCAGGCAAAGGAGACAGGTTTCCTTCTGCAGCACCCCCCACCAGAACGACAGGCAGGGCAGTTCTTGCCTTCCTCCCACATGTGCCATAGGGGCATTTGCTTAGTGGTGACATTGGGAGAGATTGCACCTTCTGAAGGGTGAACAGGACTTGGGTTTTCCGCGGACCCTTTCTTCACTGACCGAACATCTCTGGCTCCCCAGGACCCATTTACTAAAGTGGCCCACATGGGAAATGTCTTGTCTCAGCTTCACTTCTGGCAAGTCCACCCTCAGCTGCCTTCTAAATTTGCAGCTCTCTCTCAAAGCTATTTCACCTGGGTGGAAATTAAATTACCAAGAGGAGAGAAATCTGTATTTCCATTGTAATGGAAGTCATCATGTTCTTTAATGAAGAAATGTTTCTACTGGTAGAGCCAGGACAGTGAAAACTTTGATACTATATATGGCTGACTCCCATCATTTCTAGTGTGATAGAATGCATGTAGAGTCTTCCTAATTCTGCCTATGTTCTAAATAGGAACTCATTTTCTACTCTGCGGGTCTTAGGGAGAATCACAGGTATGTTGATAGACACTTTTAGCCTGTTTCTAGCCTGACTTGGCTCAGGGAGAGCTCATGGGCAGCATGCCTCATACCTACAGAGGAGTCAATTCTGCCTGCCCTACATCTTCTTCCGTTATACAATAGACTCTAATCGAGCACCTACTGCAAGCGTGGAACTTTGCAGCAGCAAATATGAGTAAGTCATAGGGCTTTCCCTAACAACGCAGTTTAAGGAGAGACAGATGTAAATAATATTTCTAGTATAGATGAGAGAGTCTGGGGGAGCTGTAAGAAATTCAGTGTGAATATACAGAAGAGAATTACTAAAACCTTGCTAGGGCTAGCATGAAGCAAGGCCATGAAGGATGGCTACATGAGGGTTGTACACTCAGGAATCAAGAATGGCAGTTGGAGAAAAGGGACCATGTAGAAAGTCACGGAAGCATGAATGAAAGCTACACATTCTACAGAATTCTCTGTGTAGTCTGAGTACCAGCCGAGGGTTGAGAGAAATGCAGCTGGTCATAGACAGGGGTGAGGCCATGGAGCGCCCTGACTGCCCCTAAAAGGAGCTTGGCCTTTATCTTGTGAGTGTTAGGTCTGTCTTTAGAAAGATCAATATGGCTGCGTGTGTCTGGGTAGAACAACCAGTGGGACAGAGACGGCTGGGGAAATTGTGGAGTAGCCAGGAGTGAAGTGAGGACCCAGACTGGGACAAATAACAGGAGGCTTTAAAAACAGTGGCAGAGAGTCTTTCTGATTATATTTGGGAAAGTATTCATCATAACTCTGGACAAAGAATGGCATGGCCTATAAAATAGAATCAAAAGAGGTTAAGAATAGAGCCACATGAAACACTTACCATTCCCCCACCCCCCCACCAACACGCACAGTTAACCAACTCTCTCAGTGACCAGGGAGCCTGTGAAGTCTTCCTTCTGAGGCTTCTCCTGCGCCATATGCTCATCCTTGGGCCTGAATCTGGCTTTGGCCTTGGAAGACGCATGAGGAATCTGATAAGACTTTTATGTTATGAGTAGGAAGTGTGTCCTTAATTTGTCTACTCTACAAAATCACAGGGTCTCTGGCTTCTTAGAAACAGTAAGGTCCTCCCTGAGTAGGGTTGCAGATAATACACTGGACATGCAGTTTCATTTGAATTTCAGAGAAACAGATCACTTTTAGTATAAGTGATCTATGATTCAAGTATTGTGTGGGATATACGAAAATGATTATTCCTTGTTTATCTGAAATTCAAACGTGATTGAATGACCTGTACCGTACGTTTATTTGCTAAATCGGGCAACCCTACCCTTGGGTCTTGCCTCTCTCTGGCTCAGACCCCTAGAAGACACTGTGTCTGAGCAACAGAAGGCAGGACCAGAGGAGACCAAAGCTCATGCTATTGGGAGTTGGGAGATGTTTTACAAAATCATTGTCAGTATGGTTTCCCCCTCTCTGCTCGTTCCTCGGGAGAGTCTGGAATCCGAAAACAACAGGCTTGGCACTGAACAAAGAGCTGGCATATTGCAGGACTGCTGGAGGGGAAAATAACTGAATTTGGAATAATAACATATTTGTTCAAGCAAATACCAGTATACATAAAATAAAGAAGCCCTCAAGTTTCCCAGCATGAGTAGTACATTAATGTTTGCACCACAGATTGAGGACAAGCATTTCCTTAGGAAGTACAGTGGCCTTATATGATCTTTCTCTTTTTTTTTAAATTCCTTTTAACTCTGAATGTAGCTCACAGTAACTTGTTCAACATTTATTTTGTGCTTGAAATATAGGACATTGGCTCTACTCACACCTAATATTTTACAAGCCCCACCCCATTGGACACAATTAAGTTCAGAGGTCATGTTCACATAAAAAAATCATTAGATTATCACAGCCAAATGGGCATAGCAATTATTTTGGGTATTTTAATATATAAGTGAATAATTTTTATTTAGAAAAACACCCCTGACCAAATTCCATCAAATCTAATTTTCCCAGAGAGTTACGCTCATATTCTAGTAGCTTTTCCCCTGCATAACTGAGGGAAATTTCTAGCGAGAGCTTCAGTAATCTTCCTTCTGAATGAATAATTTTGTGATTTCATGCAGGAACATCTCCCCTTGAGGTGAGTGAGAAATGAAATCATGAGAAGTTCTCCCCAGAATTGTTAGTTGTCTTTCCCCTTTTCGACCAAATAACAAGAGAACATCTTCTCTTTGGACTCTTCGATAGAGCTTTTTTTTTCTGGAAGCCAGCAGAGTATTCACAATAACCCTTGAACTGAAATCAGTCTTAAGCCTCATAAGTTATATGTGCAGGAGCCCCCCTGGGGTGGGAAAATTCTGACAATTTCAGTTAGAGAAATTTAAGGTGCCCTTTACAGATAAGGCAGGTTGTGGGATTTCTGGTTTTCCTGGTGATCAAGTATCACTGGGAACCATGTGTAATAGAGAGATTCCACAGTTTTATACTTAGTGAGCACCTACTATGTGCCAGACATGGACTAAAGCCTATAGCCTGGTGAACTCTTCACCTGGGTGCTACTGGAGAATGAACCTTCACAAAACCCTAGACAACAATAGGCAAGACTATTTTCCCTTTTCTCCAACATTTTCGAATACTTAAATGTCTTATATTGCACGCTCCGATGAGGTAAACACTCAAGGTATAAGCTATGATATCAAGAGGATTCTTATAAGTTATTAAATATTGGGGCAATAAGGGCTCTACTGTCTTTGGGTAGAAGGGAAAACAGGTTGAAAAGCTGTTTCCCTGCTTGTAAAGCTTATTCTGTCATTTCCTTACCTCCGTACTTCATCTTGCATCTTATTTTTCAATTACTTCCTAAGCTTGGTAGCTCTTGTGGAATCCTGTGTCTTTTTAGAGAAACAAGGAACCTATTTGTTTAAACTGAGACTAAGACTACCCATGTGTCCCACATTTTCTTTTTTTTTTATGCTTAGTTTCAGGCGTAGCTGCTTTGCTGCCCGACTTCCTCCTCAGCTATTTGACCCCTACAATCCTTCCTCCCAATTTTGGGCACCTCAAGGAATTGTCTATTCAGTTTTAAAACAGTCTGTATGTAGGCATGTGTATGTCTGTATATCTATAGATATCAATATGTTTCTGAATGGAATCACAGTTTCACAGGTAGAAATTGTACACATGTAGATGCATGTAAGTGTTCATGTGTATAGACAGACAGATACAGACCCACTGCCAGTCGTTAGTAATTATCACCCCAAACTGAGCTGGGTTTTAGACAGCCATTTTCTAAACACAGTTCTGAACGTTTCCAGAAACCTGAAAGCCTGTCCTTGTCACCTGCAGCCTCTATGCACGTGGCAAACCATTTATGGAAGGCAAACCTAACCGGATCCTCTTTATTTGTTTAAAAAAGAGAAAGCAGAAAGCTTTGACAATATGCATGTGGACGAAAAGAAATTCGGTTGGTTGCTCTGTGACGTTGGTGCCATTTGTGTTAGCTGCAGTGACGTTTGCCCCTGCTCCATCTAAAGATGGCTGAGGCTGGACCTTTGGCCGCGTTGAAGGCACACCCTCAACAACATTGATAAGGTCATGTCTGAAGACTGTTAGGATATACTAATTATTCAGGGAATTCATTGTTTCCTAAACACCCATAGCATGCTCTTCTGGAAAAAAATCATTAGTCAGACAAAAGTGTTCCTCTTAGAAACATGAGACAAGAGGATGATAAACATCAGAATTTTTAGAGTTTAGTAAAATCACCAACACCGTTGAACTTACAGATGCTTCTGTGTGTGATGTTCTGACCCGGCACAAGCGTTTGCCAGCCCCAAGTGAATACATACTGCTCTAGCCTTTAAGAAAACAGCCTCGACAGGTCTTCGAGTTTTTAAATATTGAGGAACTTTAAATGTATATATATAAAATTCTATATTTTTGGCTTATTGATATATTTTAATTTTTTGTAAAATAAATGCAATACATGTTACTTCTATCAGATTTCTTTTTGAAATACAGGAATACACTTTAGGAACAATGGCATTTCAGGGCTGATTTACTCAAAGTTTCCCTAGCTGTCCTCCTTCCCCTCACCATTTTTTTAAAAACATTTTATTTATTTATTTTTACAGTGAGGGGACAGGAAGGAGAAAGAGTGGGAGAGAAACATCCATGTGTGGTTGCTTCTCACATGTCCTCTACTGGGAACTGGCCCGCAACCCAGGCATGTGCCCTGACTGGGAATCGAACCAGCAACCCTTTGCTTCACAGGCCCGTGCTCAATCCACTGAGCTACACCAGCCAGGGCCCCCTCACCATTTTTTAATAACCAAATATATAGCCAAGCACTCCTTGGAGCAACATATTTACATATTTTTAGTAGTTTGCTCTTCCCAATCATGCTCTGAAAGTGGAGAGAGAGGATGGGGGTGTGCGGGTCGCTCTCATCTCTGCTGGAGAAGGCAGCACCAGCCTGCAGCTCACCCACACTCAGTGCATCGTCAAAGTTACCAGGATCCTCTTTTTTTTTTAGGACAACTCCAACCAACACGAAACTCCTGACTTCTATTCAGTGAGGAGGCTTTAGGCTTAATGTCTGCGACCCTTGTGAAATGCAGAGGCATTCTATTCACTCCTGATGAAAATCAAGTGTGCTCCTGCTTTCTTCCAAGGAAACTTCTACCATTTTGGTTTCACTCACATTGTGAATAACACCCTAAAATATACACACTTTTCAGGACAAAGTTATTAGATAACATTCTGATAATGATTGGAATTAGTCTGCCACTGGCTATTATTAACATTGACCGACAGATAATCAATGATTGTTTCAATAGCAATATGGGAAACCTTACAACATCTTTAAGTTCCCTTTGTAAACAGTATTTACTGTTGTGAATTTGTAGAAGTTATCTTCATCAACCCAATTCTTAATAGAACGATATAGTAATGAATGCTCCTTTGGCTGCCAAACTCATTTTTATTGCCAGTCTAGTTTGGGCAAGTGTAAAGCTGATAAGCCATTCCTCTGTTATCGTGACCCTGTTCCTAAGAGACAGATCAGATTAGGTGCCATCAGAGGAAATAAATCGTCGTGCTAGGTGTGATAGAGACAGACTCATTTCGTTCGCTGAAGTCCCATCCTCTGAGTGACAGGTAGAAGACAAAATGTCAAGAAGGAGTCCTGTTGGAACGATTGCTTAGGATGGTGTTTAATACAGCAGAGAGCCAAGATACAGTGGGAGGGCACAGAAAAGAATGCGGGGTGTGCAGACACAATTAGTGATCACGGCCGGTGACCTGCCACCTGCGATTTGAAAGAGAAGGGAGGGAGGGAAATCTATGACTTTCAGTTCTCCACACATGCGAAGGCGAGTTAGTTATTACAAAAGTTTTGCCATTTTATGTGCTGAAAGAAAAGCATTATGCATTTAAACATTTTTTTAAAAAATAAATCACTCAATAGGCTTAAGAAAAATACTCTACTTCATATTCCATTGATCTGACCTTTTGATTCAAGATCAGGGAATGACTCCAGGATGAAAACCAAAACACAAAACAGAAATGAGTCATTTACCATGAAAAAGGCATTTCCAGTCTCAGCTAACCTCGACTAGTTTTTATTGCATTAGTTTTGAAATGCCAAGAGACTGGCTTTGGCCATAATATTTGCTGTCCAACTAAATCACAGCTGTCGATCGGCAATTGCTTACAGTGATTAGCTAAACACCATCATTTGACAAATTCCCTGGAAAGGGGCGTCGATGCTCTCGATGTCTGACATGCACTGAGTTAACAGTCACACTGGGGCTGCAGCCCAGGGAGAGAAGCTGGTAATTCCCGGCCCAAGCAAGGGGTTTCAGACACCCTTCATTTTTTTGAAATACACACACTGATTCTGATCTTACGATTCTTTTCTGGTGTTCGGGAATGAACTGTGGGACTGGCCACAAAGAAGGGGGAAAAGCCACAGAGTCTAGCTTCACTTTGTGAGAAGCTCAAGGAGTGGGGAAGAAGATGAGGAATGGAAGTGTGGGATGGTAATGGTGTACAACACAGAGAAAAAGAAACACCATGGGACCTGCTAGCAACTTCCACCAAGGCAGTGAACCCCTTCGCTGACAGCAGTTCAGTACAATGTACACACCCATTGACAGCTCCACCATCACTAGGGCTGCCGTTCAAAGCCAGACAAATTAACTACAGTATTCACAAACAGAATTCTCAAATATATTTGAGAAAACAATAGAGCAAAAAGGCAATGTTAGCTAAGCTGGTAGCTAAGTCCACCCTGAATGGCCCCCAGTATTTAAACTATCATGGATTAAAGCCATGAAAATAAAAATTTCAATTTGAAATTTTATTAGCATGTTGCTAAACTGGTCAATAAAAACATCAACACGATAGGCCTTGTTGACATAGTTGGGGAACTGCCCCCCCCCCATTTTTAAAACTTTATTTCCATTTCCCCACCTTCAAAGATTTCTATGTTAGGAAAAGCCAAACTAAATATACTGGCTGTGGTGCTATACTAGTGCTGGTTTCTGGAATGTTGCCATAGCTTCCCCCTCCCTCTCCTCCAACCCCTTTAGAAATGTGATTATTTTTGAAATGCAGCCGAGGGAGGGAGCAATTAGGGTAAAGAACAAGTGCCCTTCTCCACAAATTCAAGTTTCCAGAGACCAGGGCAACCTTCTCCGAGGCGGGGTTAGGGCCCCAGATCCTCACCAAATTAGCTGTGCCATTTTCCTCCCGGAGGGGAAGGCTTCCCTTGTGCTGGTAAGAAAAGGGTGGCATTCTTCCCTCGCTGGAAAGAAGGGGAGGCGAACACTATCTAGCTTAGCCTGGAGCCTGGGATACAACGTCGGGAGACCTGGGGCTGGAGAGCTGGAACAGTCGTGGGCAGCCTTGGGATAGCCCGGAGTGCCAAGGTGCTTGCTTGTGGAATGAGTCACAAGTGCATAAGGGACAGGCTCGATTTCTTGGAAATCCTGCAGTCTGGGGACGCATCCATTCAGGAGCTGAACTGTGCCCTGGAAATATCCATTCTCACCTCAGACCCGTCGTTGTGTGAGCGTTTGGGGCGGTGATGGTGCCTTTCTAGTGTGGGGTGATAGTCTCCGGGGGGGTGGGGAGTGACTCACGGGGAGTCGAGCCCCTGCTCCCTTTCAGCCCATCCTCCTTTCCCTCCAATAACTCAAAGGGAACGCGCACACTGGATTTCCCAATAGGATTACCGCCCCCTGGGGGTCTCAGCCAGGCGCAGACAGCTACCCTTTCAGTCCCAGTCCCAAGGCCAGTTCCTGAGACTTCCTGCCATTTGCTGGAGGGGTGCTGGGGTGCAGCTGGGCACTGGCCCCCCGCTGCGGCAGACGCTGGCGAGGGGACTAGGGTAGTGTGAGTTGTGTCAGCCGGAGGACCCTGGTACTGGGAAGGGAGTGGGGCACGCAGGGAGACAAGAGGGGCAGGCGGCGCCCCCAGGCTACTCCTTGTCGTCCACCAGGTCAGCGAGCTCCTGGAGCACTCTCAGGCGACCACTGGCGTCAATGCGGCGCTTCTCGCGGATGAGGTCTTCCAGGCTGTGAAACCTGGCGGTGTGCACCTTGTTGTCACCCAGGTGCACCTTGAGATAGTACTGCTGCTGCGGAGGCTGCGTCCCAGCCGGCACCTCCCCTCCCGCCTTGAACTCCCGCTTGCCAAAGCGGCACCAGGCGGCGAAGCTCTCCGAGTTCGTCCAGCAGATCTCCTCGCTCTTGAGGCCCAGGTGGCCGCAGGCGTTCTGCACCACCAGCTCGGCCACCAGCGGGCGGTAGCGGTACCAGCTATTCACCACGCGGCCCACGTTGGCCGCACCCGCCTCGTACAGGCTGTCCTGACGGATCTCGCCTTGGTGCAGGTGGATGATCTGCCCGCCGCCCACGTAGACGGCCCAGTGCGGGGCGGGCGCCGGCGGCTCCGGCTCTGGCTGCAGCCACAGCAGCTCCAGCAGGTCTCCGGGCTCGCAGAGTGCGGGCAGAGAGGTGACCGCGTAGACGCTCAGGTCGGCGCCCTGAGGGCCACCGCTCACTTTGGAAAAGATGCATTCCTGGCCCCGAAAAGCAGAGAACTGAATTTCGTTAAGGACCAGCTGGTGCAGCAGGTGGTGGTGGTGGTGGTGGCGGCTGGGGCTCTCTGGGCAGGGCGTGCAGCCCGGGGAGGCCTTCACACCAAACTTGTCGGGCTGGCCGCGTTCGTCCAGGTCCTCCTCCTCATCCGAGAAGAAGTAGGCGACCCCGACCCGCAGCTCGTCCTTCTCGATCCCAGACGGGTCCCCTGTGGGCAGCTCGCTGTAGTTGAGGTGGGTGATGCGGTCCAGTTGGTTGCCCATCAATGACGCGGCGAGGCAAGGGCCAGGAGAGGGGATCTGCGGGATCAGAGGAAAGGCAGAGACACGATCACAGTCAGGCTGCCCCTCCCCAGGACATGTAGTGCTCCCAGGACCTGCCCCCACGCTCGTCCACGAGACCTCACTGGAGTCACCTCACCGGCTGACTTTCCCGTGCCTCCCCTGGGGCAGGACAAGAAAAGAGGCCACCTGTCCGTCCGACAAGCGCGAGCGGACGCCACCACACAGCCTCGCCACGGACCCCTTCCGGGGACTCGCTCCAACTCCCACAAGAGAAAAGGCAGGCGGGCTGGAGCGCGTGCGGGGTCCCAGGGGGGAGGACAGCACGGGGGAGGTGGCCGCGTGGGCGACGACTCCTAGGAAAGGGCGGAGGGGTCCCTTGGATGGGAGGAGAGGAGCCTAAGGCCTTAGAGCTCCGAGCAAGCTTCTCTCCCATTTCTGCCCCCACCCTCTCCAGTCCACCTCTCAGTTTTACACGAGGTTGCACTCCTGCCTTGACAGCGCCTTGCACAACGACAATCGGACACATTCCCAGGCACTCACTTGATACCAGCAACCTCTTGCACACTTGGAGTCTAGATACAGGCTGGTACACTGGTGTGGTAATGTCACACATACACACAATGGCAAGCCTTCCCAATGACACACTCAGGCCCCCACATTCATGCAGAATTCCAGCCCCACTCTTGCACATACGCCGATGCACCTACACCCACGCACCCGGGCACACCTGGCCACACAGGCAGGTGCGCTCTGCCCCTTACTCCTCCGCCTTCTCCCCAGCAGAATCAGTTGGGCTGCGCCAGGGCGAGGCTGTTCTGTCTAAAATAACCTAACAAAGAGCAGGGGAAGGACGGGGGAAGCCAGTGCGGTGCATGTGTGCGGGGAGAGAATGTGCGTGTGGACTGTGTAGGAAGGTCCACTTTCAACCCCCAAACCCTCTCCCTCCTACCAGGCACAAGGTCCAAACAGTCGAAGAAAAAACGTCTCCAAGGCAAAGAAAGCCGCCTTTCCGTACCAGTGATTTCCCTGCTCCTGAAACCCCAAACTCCTTTAAAGTCTGCTGGTCCCCATGGGTGCTGCGGAGGCAGTGGGGGGAAGTGGGTCCTGGGCGCCGTGGGGGGCTGCGGCTCCACTCTGCCCGCGCAGAATGGTGCGGCGCGGCGCTCGGCGAGGTGAGGTGCCGGTGCGTCTGCGTCCCGGCTGGCTGGAGAGCCTGATCCACCTGCACAGTCCCGGCTGGATTCTGGTTTCCAACGGCTGAGACAACGACTCTAAGTAGCTGGAGTCGCTTGTTCCAGGGCCCGCCCTGGGACGCGCTCATTGGTTGGGGCGCGTCAATCTCTCCGGGTGGGGAGGTGAGTAGGGGCGGGGTTTCCAGCGTGTGCTAGCCCCTCCCCGGCTCAGTCCCCGCGCACACTGACGCACTGACACGCGCCTCGGTGCTCCAGGAGCGAGGTGTGAGTGTGTTGGGTACCCTGTGAGAGGAGCGGGGCTTCTGTACAGTGCTGCTGTCCCTGGCTCCTGTACCCCCAAGCTCCTCCAGGCGGAGTGTAACTAAGAGCACAGTTGGCCTATGGTCTGTGTTCAGCGAGTACGGGCTCTGGCAATGAAGCTGAATCTGGGGATGGAGAAGAAACCCCAGCGCACCCCAGGCACTGCGGGCAGCCAGGCGCTGGGAGCAACATTGTCGGAGGCAGGCACCTGGGAGGTCCTGCTGGGGCCCCCAGAGCCTGAGTTCCCAAGGGCCCCTGAGCTGGGTCTGGTTCCCTACACCTTTTCCTATCACACACATTCACCTTTGAAATTGTTTCTAGTATGTTAGGCTCATTTCTGTCCGGACACCGGTGCTGGGTTTAAAAGTCTGAGCCCTGGCCAGCCCATTGCCTACTGAGCCAATGATTTTAGCCTCCAATTTTCTGTCTGTGAAAGGGGTGCATCACAAATGCGACCAGTAGGACATCAGTGTTTTCTTAGCCCCAGCACTATCTTTGCTAAAGGAGTTTCATTTGCTTTTGTGGGAGAAGTGTGTCCAGTGATAATTAACAATTGCATTTCTGGATGGAAAGTTCATGCATGAATATGCTCTAGATACTGGTTGCAGAAAGGCAACTTTCACACAATGAAATTCTAGATTTGCAGTTTTATAAAGCTTACAACATTCAGCTTTCAAGAGTTCTTAGACACCTGCCCTTTCCAGATGGCTCAGCAGCTTTGCTGTGAAGGCCACTCTTTGCGAGAGAGAACAGGGCCTCCTCCTCTTCCTGTCCCTTTGGTAGCTGATACACACTCTTAGGCCTCTTACCCTGTTTTATTACAAACCCATGTTGACTTTATTCCTCTTTGCAAAGTGAACACTTTGAGGATTGACTTGTGGGCGACACAGCTTTGCCTTCTGGGCGTCTTCACAGTGCTGGGGGGATGATTGATTGCATCGGCAGAAATAAACATGGAAACAGTCAACATGGGTTGACTACAAACAGGTGGCTAGGAGCTCTGCTTGGAGTTGAGGAGATGATTTAGTCTTCATGCCTCTGGGGGGGATTCATTTAGGGGAATACAAGTTACCTTTCTTGGAACTGACCACCAATTGGGATGATTTTTTTTAATACTTGCTGTAAATAATAAACAAAAGTTGGCCCTGATGTCCAGGGCATCGAAGAAACGGTTTCAAAGATTAGGGAGTGAGTCGCTGCTCTGGTTACCACCAGGACTTCGGGCACCTCGGGGAGGGAGGACAGGAAGAGTTGGCTGCTGGGGTCTGAGAGGAAGTCACCGAAAGCAGGTCTGCGCCTCACTGTCGAATAGCCCTTAAAAAAACCCCGCGTCCGTCTCAAGATCCCGTCTGATGCACATTTACAGCGTGCTTGCTTGGAATGTTGTGTTCTGTCCTACCTGTCCTGTCCTGCACTGCTGCTCCAGGCGACAGAACAAACAGGCTGTTCCTCAACATTCTAAAGGATAATTACCGTAAAATATTTCCTGGACTTCAAAACTCAGTGGCCAAAGTTTAAAATGTCAACTTGCAACTTTTTGAATCTCCTTTCTATCCCTTCCCCTACCTACCAGAATAAAAGACTTAACAGCTTGAGCACTCACAAGGGAGAAGAAATACCCTGAGGACTGCCCCTCCCTTCCTTTGAAATACAAGGTAGAACATACCTCCACTGAACACTGGAAAGAGGAGCTAAAAGTAAACTGAGGAAAACACACCTACTCTTTGTCAGCTTTTGGCAATTACAGATTAGAAAGTAAGACATAGGCCAAAAGGGTGGTGATATTAGCAAACCCTAACTTTTATTTTCATCACGTAAGTATTGTTTGCTAATCATTTTATTTGTCTGTTATTTCTCACCCCATCCTGCCTGCTTTTGAACTGAAGAGACACAGCACTGCTAAGAGCAGGACATATTCATCAAAAGCAAACTCTGGAAGCCGATTAGTTCGAATTCTACTTCAACATTTTTAATCCGGGTAACTCTGGGAAATTCCTTAACTTTTCTGGACCTCATTTTCTTCATCTATAAAATGTGGATAAAATACTACAATCTCATTGAGTTGTTATAAGTTCATGCATGCAAACAGAGTACCTGGAACATAGTGAGCTTTCAACCAATGTGACCTATTATTAGTATTGGTGGAAGAGGGGAGAGGATAGAGGGTCCTGTGTTCTACTTGTTATGACAGCTGTGCAGTTCTGTTTCTCCTTCACCCTAGATGGGGTGTCCAAGGCTGTCCCTGGCTGGAGTGTGGGACTGCTGTGTTAAGGCGGTGAGAGCCCTGTCTCTCCTGAGACTAATTCAAGGTCTCAAACTCAGTGTAGATTTGTGTGTGTGAGTGCCTGGGGCTGATCACATACCATGTCCCACAGCGTTTTGAATTGTTTTAAAGTCAGCAGTTCGCTGGTGTGAGGAACATGTACAGAAGAGGGTTAGCAGAGAAGTGGTCGGGAGTCAATTATATGTGTGTTATGCTTTCTACGGGTGCCGGCTGGTGTGTCATCTTCCTTCTTTTCCCCTTGGTTATTTCTTTAGCACCACGAGAAAGGCTTTCTCCCAGATTTCAGTAAGTCCCTCACTCAAACCGTCGTCCTTTAAAGCTGTCCCTGGAGGTACGGGTTCGGAATGACTATCCATTCTCTTTCATTACTGCTTTACATCATTGCTTGCCAGAATGTTTGCTGCCTTTAACTGCACGCCCTGCTGTAACGTTTAGCTTTTAGTGAACTGTCCGTGTTCCTGTCCTGGACTGCCTTCGGCAGTCAGTAGGCTTACCCTGACCCCTGACAAAGGACACTTTGTACCCATCTTGAGGCAGAGACCAAGCGATGGCCTCACCAACCCCATTTCCTTCCCTTCTGGGCAGATAGCTAAATCCCATGACCCTGCCAACACGCAGTTGGTAAGCAACAGGTGACTGAGCCTGGCCAGTGGAATGTGCATGGAAGCTTGGTCAGCTGATGCAAGGCTGGGCCCCTGAAACCCTTGACAGGATTCTCAGGGGACACTCTCTGTGATGATTTTCTGTGCACCCCCTTTTCTCACCTGGCTATGGGCAGGGATCCATGGTAGAATGCCAGATGAGGAGCCACAGGATGGGAAGAGACGGTGGGTCCCGAATAACCGTGCAAGACAGAAATTTCTTCCTTTCAAGCAGGCTTTGTTGGACTGTGATGTGAGGAAGAAATCAATCCAATTGGATGAAGCCACTAAGACATTCTGTGGCTACTTGTTATAGTAGTTAGCCTATCCTTTGTTTTACAACGAACCTGGAACAAGTGATATCCTATCTCTTTCCCTTTCCCTTTTAGTGTTTGTTCTCCCTGTTAAGGTTGACTTTCCATTGATGCAGTCCCTGCAGTGTCTCAGCCTATTTACATCAGCAGAAATTAAAGAAAAAGCAATGCATGCATGTCCATACGAGGAGCTACCCATATCTCCTGCCTAGTTTTTCCTGTAATTTTCCATTAGCCTCCATGTGACTCACTTACCCTGCTCTTAACATATCTTACCTGCCCCCCATTTTTCCTAGATCCCAGAAATGCCAGGGACAACTCCTGGCACAGACTGAAGGGTCCTGTCGCCCTGCTTCCCCTTCATCTCTCTGCTTGCCCTGAGCTCTCTATTTCTTGATTGCCCTCTTCCCAGTTTGGCATCCACATGTTCACATTTTCTGAGTTCTTTCCTACAACTGGATGTTCTTATTGAAGTATCTTTAGTGGCTTCTTATCATTTTGCCATTAAAGACCTGTTACCAGGAGACCAGAGCCAGGAGTCTCCTTGCCTTAGTTCCGTCTTGCTCGTAAGAGAAAAATTCAAGTGCGAGACAACACATTTAGTGAAAATGAGATCACAGGTTTATTTATGAAACAAAGCTGCAAGCAGGCACCTGGCTAGTCTGAATGCCCCACGTATAGAGGAAAATAGAGTTGTTAGTAAGTTTGTTCTATACACTTGAGCACCTGGCTACAGTTGGGCACTCAGCTAATCTGAGTGCACTGACCCTTGGGACTCCAGGAGTTACAGACTTTCAACAGCTCCTAGGTTCCCCCTCCTTCTCCCCTTTCTAGACCTTGGGAATGATGTACAGCTACAAAGTCTTTCTTTCTCAGCCAGTAAAGGCTCTTCTGTCTCAGTTAATGAAATTGCTACAGAGACTTCCTTTCCCACAGAGTTTCGAGGACTCCCTTCCTCCTCCACTATCTTGTTTGTGAAAGTCGGAACGCCTGGCAACCTTATTAGACCGGGCTCAGGACTGCTGAATCAACGAAAGGTGCATGTCTCCCCCCTCCTCCCTGCCTGAGTCGACTAGCTGTCCTACCTCACAGACCTATGGCCGTTCTGGGGAAAACCTTCAGCACTTGGCTGAATGTGTTTTCTTGGATGTGGATTATGCAAAGGTGTCTCAGACCAGTATTAATAGTCCTGCTGTGTTACATTTAGATTTCAGGACAGTGCCCACCTTTTGCGTGGATCCACTTCCACATGACAGGCAAGGTAGAGCTCTGGGCAGTCCAGGGTCATGATCACACGTGCCTCTGGTTCTTCCTTCTGTCCAAATGTCTTTCCCTGCCTTCCTCATCGACTCCGACTCAAAATGTCTAACCCCTTCCACATGTCTGTCCCCTCACCTATTCTAATCGAGACCATCCTTTATGGTCCCCAAGTACCACAAGGTATTGGTCATAAGATGTGTCCGATGTTCTACTTACCAGCTGAACAGCCATCATTGGTTGATTCTTCCCTTTCATAATAGACTAAGAACTGTTTGAGGAAAGCCTTCAATCTAGTTCCAATCTGTAAGGTCCCTTGTGGAGAAGAGGGTTTGTTGTATAGTGTGCACTCATTAGATGCATTTTGTCTGGCTCACCACATGTGTGGACACTGTCTTATTTACTGAGCTATCAGTACTTGTTCTTGTTTCAGTTTTCACTAATTTGGTGCTCCAGCACCATGCATGAGGCTGCATTAGGTGACATGTGAGGAGGTTCTCTGTGTGATATACAGTATCGGGTTTCCAGACAGTCCTCTGGCGTCACTGGGAACTCTGCTGGAAATGCAGATCCCAGGCTCTATCCCGGATTTAGTGAACCATAACCTCGGGATGGGCTCTAGGGTCCTGTATGTTGAACAGTCTCCCCCGGCATTTTAGATGCAGTGTGGTAATGGTCGGTCAAACACTACTGAAGTGCAAGAAACTCTTCTCATTTTCTTGGGTACAGTGGCAGTCCAGGAAGAGCAGGGAGGCCCTTCATAAATACTGGGAGTCATGTGGTCCCTCTCTAATGAGCCTCCTTTTAGACTTGCTCAGGTAAGCTGGTGATCCTATCTTTTTGCATTCAAAGGCCTGCAAGGTCAAGGGTTTTTAAAAGTCACATTTTAGGTGTGCGACCAGGCTGGAGATTTTCCTTTCTTTTCTCTTATTTAAACTCCTGTGCCCTGGTCTGCTGTGCTAATAATAATTAGAACACAAACCTGAGTGAACAGGAAGCTCTCTGCTCCTAGATGGTGAATTCTTCATTTGTTGATTGGTTGATAATGAAAGCCCTGTGTTTAGCTCTATACAATGTAGCTTCTTTGCTCTTAGTGTCATTTCTGAATTCCTGTCCTGGCACAGGTCTTTTTCTGACCTCATTTCTGCCAAAGACCAGTCCACCCCCCCGTGCTCCGAATGCCATCTCCTGGCATCCTCTTGATTTTCCCTTTTCTTCACCCTCGTGTATAACCCTACCCATGCTACTTGCTCATGTCCAGCTGTATGCAAACACATTTAAGCACCTCACATCTTGATTATACATCTCTTTTGAGATATACTGTTATCTTGAGAAGAGTCACAGAGGCATACCTTGGAGAGACAGAGGGGTCAGTTCCAGACCACCTAAACAAAGTGAGTCACACAAATTTTTTGGCTTCTCACTGCATATAAAGGTTTGTGTACACTATACTTTGCTCTATTAAGTGTGCAATAGCACTATGTCTAAAGAAACAATATACACATGTTAATTAAAAAATATGTTATTGCCCCAAATTGCCAACTATCATCTAAGCCTGCTGGAGAAATGGCGTCAACAGACTTTCCCAACCAAGGATTGCTAGGAACCTTCCATTTGTAAAAAACTGCACTGTCTGGGAAGCATAGTACAGCTAATTGCAGTCAAAGGCCCTGTGCCCATGCACGTTGCACCCTGTCTTCTGCACCCGTTGCTCCACTGCACAGCTTGTACCACAGGCCCCAGCAGCCCATTGGTATTGAACTTGATGGATGTTTTTGGGTTCTCACCATACTTGGCTTCTCAGAAAAGCACGTGGCACAGCTGACGGCTTGCTGCATGTTGAGGTAGGTTCTCTTCTCCCCTCCACGGTACTGCACTCTCCCGGCTTCCCTTCAGCTTCCCCGGATGTTCCTGTTACCGTGTTTTATGGTCTCATTTCCTTCAACTTGTCCCTTCCGTATTGGGTTTCTTTGGATCCCATTTCCAGGCCTTCTTCCCAATGGGTTGCCATGGTAAGATCTTGTCTGCTTCTTTCTCTTTCATTGTGTTTCCATGTGATGACTCCCTGATGGGAACCTTCAGGCCGCACTTCTCTGCTGAGGTACAGGTGCAAATGTCCAGCAGCCTGGAAGCCCTGTCTTTGTGCCTGCCCCACAGACGCAAGGGCAGGAGGGCCCAAGCCGAAGTCTTCTTTGATCTGGAAACATAGGCTGCCCTTTGGGTCTTTCCTTCTGTGGACAGGCTCCGTCACCCTCCTGATTTTGTGAGCCAATGTCTGGGCATTCTCCGTCAGTTTTCTGTCGTCCTCGGGCCCAGTATCGCCATGCCCACTTCCTGTTGTTTCTGCCTTGTGAATATCTCTCTTGTCTGTCCGTCTTAGTTGATTCCTACTGGGGCCACCTGGATCCCAGGCGCCAGGAAGTCCCACTGAAATTGCTGCAGGATCCTACTCATC
>PVKM010006684.1:0-43512 GCA_004027735.1 Carollia perspicillata
GAATTCTCTATGGTCAATTAATATTTGACAAAGGGGGCAGCAACATAAAATGGACTAAAAATAGCCTCTTCAACAAGTGGTGTTGGGAGAGCCAGACAGCTACATGCAAAGCAATGAAACTCAAGCACCAACTTACACCAAACAAAAATAAATTCAAGGTGGATAAAAGATGTAAATATAAGTCATGATACCATTGAAGTCCTAGAGGAGAATATAGGCAGGAAGATCTCAGATATTACACGCAGCAACATTTTCACTGATATGTCCCCTAGAGCAAGGGATATGAAGAAAAGAATAAACAAACGGATCTCATCAAAATAAAAAGCTTCTGCATGGCTAAAGAAAACAGTATTAAAATAAAAAGAGAACCAACTATATGGGAAAATATATTTGCCAATGATACCTCAGACAAGGGTTTAATCTCCAAAATATATAAAGAACTCACATGACTCCACTCTAAGAAGACAAGCAACCCAATTAAAAAATGGGCAAAGAACTTGAACAGACACTTCACCAAGGAGAACATATAGAGGACCCAGAAACACATAAAAAGATGCTCAGCATCTCTAGCTACCAGAGAGATGTAAATTAAAACCACAATGAGATACCCCTTCACACCAGTCAGAATGGCCATCATAAACAAAGCAACAAACAAGAAGTGTTAGAGAGGATGTGGAGAAAAGGGGCCCCTAGTGCACTGCTGGTGGGATTGCAGACTGGCACAACCACTATGGAAAACAGTATGGAATTTTCTCAGAAAACTAAAAATGGTTCTGCCCTTTGACCCATTAATTCCATTGCTAGGATTATATGCTAAGAACCCTGAAACACCAATCCCGAAGTATCTGTGCACCCCAATGTTCACAGCAGCACAATTCACAATAGCCAAGTGTTAGAAGCAACCTAGGTGCCCATCAGTAAATGAATGCATAAAAAAACTATGGTACATATACACAATGGAATTCTATGCAGCAGAAAGAAAGAAGGAGCTCGTACCCTTTGTAACAGCATGGGTGGAACTGGAAAGCATTATGCTGAGTAAATAAGCCAGGCAGTGAAAGACAAATACCACATGATCTCACTTTTAACAGGAACCTAATCAACAAAACAAACAAGCAAAATATAACTAAAGATACTAAAGTAGAGAACAAGCTGACAGTGACCAGAGGGGACAGGGGAGGAAATTTCAGGGGAAAAGGGAAAGGGTTTGCAGGAACAATACAAAGGACAAAAGAACATGGATAAAAACAAGGGGGACAGTGGAAACAGGAGGATGGTAGGGAGGACTGGGGGGGGGGATGGAATGGGAGTAAAAGGCAGAAAACTTTACTTGAACAACAATTAAAATAAAACAAAACAAAATAAAATAAAATAAAGGTAATGTAACATGTCACCCTGCACAGCCTATAGCTCATTTATTGCCCTTCCAGGGTATCCAATCTGTGGCTTGAGGGCTGCATGCAGCCCAGAATGGCTATGAATGCAGCCCAACACAAAAATGTAAATTTACTTAAAACCCTTTTTCTTTTGCTCATCAGCTTTTGTTAGTGTTATGTGTTTAATGTGTGGCCCAAGACAAGTCTTTTCTTCCATTGTGGTCTAGAAATGCCAAAAGTTTGGAGACCCCTAAGACAGGTGTTCTCTCTTCTCTCTCCCTGATATTAACTCTCCATCAGTGGTGGGTTGGCATACTGGCCATGGAGGATTCAGACTCAAGACAACTGCATGTCTTAAAAACAGCATGGTGCTGGGAAGGACATCGGCCCAGTGTGTAGAGAACATAAGGCAAGGGCTGAAAGGACAACAGGATTCCACCTCCATGTTAGGCTCTTGTAAAGGTTAAACATGAAAGTTCCACACAGCAATAGCTCGTGCTTACCTACTCTCAGATAGAAATAGAGGGAGATTTACAACTATTTATCACAAAAGTCACAAAATAGAATCTACCATCTGCTGTGTATTGAGCATTGGGCAATATATTGGGCACTGTGCTACAGGCTTTATATATAACATGGCATATTGAAGACTCATGAAAACCTCTGTAAAAGAGGTGTTAGAGTCCTCTTTTATAGACATGGACACATATGCTCTGCAAGAGAGTATATCCAGGGCCAGGCAGTGCAGACGTCAGAGCCACTGCAGCCCGTGGCCTGATTCTTGCTCTGCCCACAAAGCCTTCACACCTCGCATTGGCAGAGGAGGGGACTCAACAGGATATTATTCTCATTTGAATCCAATATTTCTTCAGCTCTAGTTGTTTATCCCCTTACCACTGCCAAAACAAACAAAAACAATACAAAGAAAACATCATTTTCTTTCAAGATTCCTGGAGTTTAGCTGGGGGCTGCCCAAAACTACCAGTGGACCTGGGAGCTTGTTTCTTCAGAGCTTCTCCCCTGCTCCCACCTTCCTAGTATGTAAAGAAATCAAACCTGTGATTTGATCTTCCATCTTCTCCTCACTGCCTGCCTTGCTCTCTGCCTGGCCATGTCTCTTCCCACAGGTAACACCATGAGCCTCCCCCAGACACCTCCTGACACACAGGCTTACCCCTACAGAAGTGAATGGCCTTGGGCCTTGACTTCTGGAAGCCATGAAGTGCAAGGGCAGGACTTTGCCTTGGACTGAATCACCTCCAAATCCTTCCTGTTGTCACAGAAACCTGGCAGTGTTAAAATATCTTGGGTGACCCCCTAAACCACCTCAGCCTATGAAAAGGAAGAAGATACTCAGCAAACACACTGTGCTGGGCAATGAGCACCAAATTTCCCATAAGTCCTCCACTTCGCAGCAAATTCTCTGCCTTTTAGAGACCTGTCAGACCAAGGTCTGTCTGCTGCAGCTCTCATGCTGGGAGATGCCTTTGCTAGGAGAGAGACCAAGGCTAAGTTCCCACTTACCTCCCATAATGTGCAGTGACCACAGAAGAGAGAACAGGACACAACCTGCTACACTCGGAGGGGAGGGCAGAACCCACCCTCAAAAAACACAGTCCTGTTGTAGGAGTGGGGCAATACATTTAGCTCAGCAGGATGTTTGTGGGTAAATCAACATTTTGCTGTAAATAAAATTCTGCCAACTAGGGAGTTTAAGCTGAGTATTGCAGAAATTTATTTGTTTGCATGTTGGCAAGACATCTCTTTTCTTTAAAACAAACTTAGTATGACCCTTGTTTCAAAGACAACCTTCACACTGAGGGCTAGGGTGCCGTTGGGTACAGGGTCTTGTCAGGGGCTCAGGTTGGAGCACAAAGACCTTGGAGACCCCTCTCCCTGAGCAGCCCAGCAGCAGCAGATGGTCACATTGCCCCTCATGTCTATGTGGTGCTCCCACTGGCTCCCCTGGGCCCTGGCATCTGGCTGAAGTCTTTTTATGACAGGCTGCCACTCCAAACAGATCTGTTGGTTAGGACTCATGAGTTTCTTAAATCAACAGCTGACCTTGCACTCTGGGACTAACCAGTGAATAACTGCATTTACTTCAAGCCTTGTTACCTGCACATTAAATACCCATCACATATTGCTGCCCCTGTGTACAAAAGGGGACCCTCCAAAAAACTAGAATTATCTTCTGGAGGGAAGGTCCCTTGTAGTACAGGCTTCTCCTGCTTGGTGAGTGTTCTAGAAACCCATCTGTATCAATGTAGCAGCTTGCATTGTTGTGAGAGGCTGATTCAACTTCAGTGAATTTTTTTTGAAGACTCTCAGTGTGTTTGCGCATTTTGTGATGGGTGGTTTATGAGCACACCTGCCCATGTTGCACTGAATGTTCAGCAGTTTTGGACCAAAAATGGCATGACTTCTGTGCCCCACCCTCCCTATTCACCTGTTCTCATCCTGAATGACTTTTTTTGTTTGTTTGTTCCCTCAGATGAAAAAACTCCTCAAATGGCAACATTCTGCCAATTTGGAGAGGTGAAACAAAAATGGCAGAAGCACTAAAAGGCAAGAAAATCAATATGAGCTCAAAATTTTTTTGAGTAGTGGAAAAAACATCTCAGTAGGTGTATTGCAACAAATGAAGAGTATTTTGAAGGTGACTGAAGTTTGAACATGTAGGAATAAATATACAATTTTTAATAAACAAACTCTAAGGTCTTTGGGTACCCCCTGTATGTCTAATCTCTCCTCTCCCTCACTTTTGCTTAATTGTATTTATTATTCCTTCTGTCAGTCAACAAACCTGTGTGGCCAGGTAACGGGCCCTATGTGTGGAGATAGCCCTGTGGAAAGACAGCATCACTTGCCAGAGAAGAACCTCTGCAGAGAGAGACAGACTGTGTTTGGAGGACATATGGCCATGTGTAAAGGAAGAAACTTGGCCACACAGTCACTGCTGCTCCTACCACTGAGAGGTGGAGTCCAGGTCACCTCCTCCTGAATCAGGGCTGGCTTGTGTGACCCACCCAACCAGTAGAAATGCGGTGTATGTGACTTATGGGAGTTCTAGACTGGGCAATAAAAGGCTTTGAGGCTCTGTGTGTGTCCCTTACAACACTGGTTCTTAAGCCACCCTGGCTTGGAACACAGGTGCCATGCCATGAGGCTGCCTCAGCCATGAGAGAGGCCAGCTGTGGGTGCTCCAGTCAAAGCCCCACCTGAGCTGCCAGCCGACCTGAGGCACCATCTTGGATAGCCACTCAGCCAAGACTTCAGATGACTGTTGCCCCAGATGACATCTATTGCATCTACATAGGAGACTACAAGTGAAAGGACCCAACCTGGCCATTTCCCAATTCCTGACCTGAGACACTGGGAACAAAATAAAAAGGTGGTTTTAAGCCATTGAATTTGGAGTGGTGTCATGCTGCAACAAATGACCAAAGTACTACAGAAGCAGACAAATATCATGGCTATCTCACTGGGATGCTGGGAGAGGAAATCCCAGAAAGTCTTCCTGCAAGAAGTAGTATCTCAGGTGGTGAGATGGAAGGAATTTCTTAGAAAGAGAAAGCAGCACAAGTGAAGGGCCAGCGTTGAGAGGGAGCTTCACTTCCCTGGGGATATGTAGTCTGCGGGAGGGGAAAGAGGAAAGGTGGTGAAGATATTAGCAGAGATGAGCTTATACCTGCTGGGCTGACTGCAGCACACAGTTGAAGGAGCTTCCTGTGCTATCACCCAGCATCTCTAGAAGGTCTGCAGAAGAAAGTGGCCTTGGCACAGTCACAGCTGGTCTGCAGCAGCAGCTAATGAAAAGTCCCACAATCCACTGTCTTCCAAGGCTATCCTCAGATACATATCACTGGGAGTGGAGGCACATAGACTTCCCCTGAGAAAGAAAAATGAGCGTAGCTGGAGCACATAGGTCCGATTCCAGTGGAAAAGATGGAGCACTTCAAGGTACAGGTGCTGGTCAAGTGTCCTGTTTGAAGCATTGATCCTAGAGAAGGTTCATAAGCCAAGAGGAAAACTAGCTAGAACGAAAAGTGTAAAACTGAAGATTCAGACTCTACAGCAGGAGCAGCACCATCGTGGGGGACAGGTTCCAGAGCTGACAACAGAGGTGATTCTTTGGGGTTTAGAATCCATGAGAGCCAAACCATGGTACTTCAGGACAACTCAAAGCACTGCTTCTCAAATTCTGTTGAGCACCACTTACCTGAGGATTGAACTGTAATGAAACATGCAGCCAGGATTTGAAATTCCTAACAAGCTCCCAGGTGGGGTCCATGCTGTTGCAGGTCTAGGAGCCACACTTCATTCAGTAGGAATCTAGAAATTTCCAAGGAAGGTGGACCATCATGTACCTGAACACTAGCAACAGCTTAGAAAATAGAGACCTTGTCCACAACTAAAAAAAATAAAATACAATAAAGTCACACTCTTTATTCCACAAAACAGCTCTAAAATTGAGACCAAACTTAATGGTTTATTACTATGACTATATTATCATAGCTGTGTATTAGTGCTGTATTAATGCAGAACAAATCACCATCCATAAACTTAGCAGCTTCTGACAACACCCATTTATTATCTCTCAGCTCTGTAGGTCAGAAGTCCAGGCAGCTGGCAAGCTTCTCTGTGTGCACTGTGTGAAGGGCAAAGTCAAGGCTCTTATCTGGAAGTGCTGAGAAGAGTCATTTTCAGGTTCCTTCATTCCTTGCAGCTGCAGGAGACTGAATTCTCTTTCTTCCCAGCCATCAGCAGGATTGCTCTCAGCAACTAGAAACCACTCTCGGGTTCTTGTACCTAGTCCCACCATCTCAAAGCCAACAAACAGCAGGAAGCCTGTCTGTGTCAAATCTTCCTCATGTCCCCTTCTCTGACAATCCAGAGAAAACTCTCTGCTCTTAAAGGATTTGGGATTAGTTTGGGTCCACTCATACTGTCTCCCATTTTCAGGTCTACTAAAGAGTAACCTTAATTATATCTGCAAAATCCCTTTTGCTATATAAAGTAACATGATCCTAGGAGTAACTTGGAGCTCAGGTTTTGGGAGTGTCCTGAAAAGTTCATTACCACAAGCTGGAAATGGTTCCTTAGGCAAAAACTGCCCTGCAGGCATGTAAAAACAAACTAAAAAGGGCAGTCTTTAATCACATAATCAGAAGAGAACCTGAGACCAATTTTCCACTCAACAAAGAGAAGCTCCTC
Source organism: Carollia perspicillata (assembly GCA_004027735.1). Classification (NCBI taxonomy): domain Eukaryota; kingdom Metazoa; phylum Chordata; class Mammalia; order Chiroptera; family Phyllostomidae; genus Carollia; species Carollia perspicillata. The sequence continues at coordinate 6,594 of PVKM010006684.1, forward strand.
CCCCCAAAAAAAGTAGAGCCTCTCACTTTAGCAAACCAAACCAAAAGCCCAAGATAAATTTGTATTACCACTGAAAAGTCTTGGGTCATGTAAAGAAAAACATCTAGTAACACATTCTGTTTTTTGAAAACACTTTATGTCAGCAGCAATATCTAAAAATTATTGAGTGGTTTATACCTACAAAGCAAAATCTATGGATCAGTTTGAGGAGAACTGGTGTCTTGGTACTACTGTTGAATCGTCCAGTCCAGAAATATGGTCTGTGTGGTCAGGTCTTTTTCAAATGTCTCTTTCAAGCAACGTTCCACAGTTTTCTTTCTGTGAACAGAACTTGTGCACTTTTTTGTTAAATGCATTTTTAAGAATTTATTTGACATTATAAATGAAATTTTAATGTCATTTCCAATTGTTTGCTGCTAGTATATAATATATGATTAATTTTTGCATACTAGTCTGTATCCTGCACCTCCTATCAGTAGTTTTGTAGATCACTTGAGATTTTCTATGTAAACAACCATGCCATGCTCAAATACAGAGTTTTACTTCTTCCCCACCAATTTATGCCTTTTACCTCTTTTTCTGATTTTACTCCCATAAGCTAGGTTCTCAGTGCATGTTGTTGACTACAATGATGAGAGAGCATACTTCCTTATCGTGTTCCTGATCTTAGAAAGTATCAGTATTTCAACAGTACATAGAATATTAGGTTAACTCTAGGTTTTTCACAGATGGTCTTTATCAGATGAAAGCAGTTCCTTTCTTTGTTTAATTTGCTGGAGGATAAAACAATTGCACAATCATAATAAGATATATGAACATTCTTCTTTCAGCAATTTACTGATCAATATCAGTAAATATGTCCAGGAGCTGAACATTATCATTTACCTTAACCTGGTAGCTATTTGTATGATACATCATTACATAAGTACATAGAAAATTACACATGATGAAAGTCTCACAAATTTAAAAGATCTGGAAATATGTGAAGCACTTTCTCTGACTGCCAAAGAATTTAATTTGAATCAATAATAATACATCCAGGAAAACCTATTTGGAAATTAAAGTACACACTTCTAAATATTGCATATTTCAAAAAAGAAATCACAAACAATTTAGGAACTATTTCAAACTGAACAATAATAAAAATACACAATCAAAATATGGATACAGCTAAATCAGTGGTTTGAGGGAACTTTACAGTTTTAAATGCTTGAGTTAGGAAAGAGGAAACATTTGAGATGAAGTTTGCACCTCAAGAGTCTCAAAAAAAGCAAAGCAGAGAAAATCAATGCAAGTAGAAGGGAAGAAATAATAAAGGTCAAACATCAACAAAATAGAAAACAAACAACAAAGAAATTAGAAAGCTAAATCCTAGTATTTTAAAAACAAAAAAATAGATAAACCCATAACTGGACTAATCAAGAAGAATTTGTAACAGAACATGGATCATCAATGTCAAGAATAAAAGACTGGTTATCACATCTTTTTTTTAAAGATTTTATTTATTTATTTTTAGACAGAGGGGAAGGAAGGGAGAAAGAGAGCGAGAGAAACATCAATGTGTGCTTGCTTCTCACACACCCCCTACTGGGGACCAGGCCCACAACCCAGGCATGTGCCCTGACTAGGAACCAAACCAGTGACTCTTTGGTTCACAGGCTAGCACTCAATCCACTGAGCCACACCAGCCAGGGCAGGTTATCACTTCTGATATTAGAAATATTTAAAGGGAAAAAAAGAAATATTAAAATTAAGGGTAATAAGCCAATTTTGTGAACAACTTTTTGCCAATAAATCTGTCAATTTAATGAAATGGACAAATTCCTTGAAAGATACTACTGGCCAAAATTTACACAAAATGAAAGAGAAAATAGGAATAGCCCTATACTTACTAAGGAAATTGACTGTCATCACAAACCTTCCAACTCAGGAAACTTCAGGCCGACACGATTTCCTAAGTGAACCCTGTAAAATACTTGAAGAAATGATAACACCAATAGTATGCAAACTCTTTCAGGAATAGAGGGGGAGAGAACATATCTGCACGTTTTCTGAGACAAGCATAACATCGACACCAAAAACATAACAAAGTATTATTTTAAAAAAGGACCTCAAAACACTGACGTTAACAAGTTAACACTCTCATGAGAGTCTCAAAGTCTAAGCCAGCTCCACTGTGTCAGAAATGACTAACTTAAGCCAATGAGAGCATCAATTCCAAAGTCATGATATTAAACTTCATTCCATGATGTCTTTAAGAGCTTGCCATATTTGGTAATATGGTAACCCCCACCCTGCAACCCCCTTATCTGTGGTTTTACTTTCTGTGGTTTCAATTACCTGCAGTCACCCTTGGTCCAAAAATATTAAATGAAAAATTCAGAAATAAATGATTTGTAAGTTTTAAATTGCATACCATTCTGAGAAGGGAGATGAAATCTTATGTTGTCCTACTCCATCACATCAGGATGTGAATCATTCCTTTGTCCAGTATCTCTACACTGTATACACTACCCACCCACAAGTCACTTAGTAGCTGCCAGTTATCAGATCAACTGTCGTGGTATCTCAGTGTTTGTGTTCAAGTCACCCTTATTTAGCTTCATAATGGCCCCAAAGTGCTAGAGTAGTGATGCTGCAATTTGGATATGCCAAAGAGAAGCCAGAAAATGCTTCTTTTAGGTGACAAAGTATGTAGGTAGAAGAAAAAGACAGAATATATATATTAAATGTGCATCCACAGGGGGGCTTGGAATATACCCCCCAAATAAGGGGGGATGACTGTAAATGATTTTTTAAAGGAAAAAGTTAACTCTGGGGGAAAAACACAGACACAAATAATTTGTTTTGCAGAAATCCATATATGAACTAAGACCCTGGAAGACTATGTGTGTTAGTAAGGAATCTATAAAAGAATGATGTAAAAAACTCCAGGAGGAAATAAGCCCATGCTTCTTTTTATTGGCATGTAGTGCAAACTTTTGTAAATGTGTAAATGTGAGCCCTTTGTGTAAATGTGTAAATGTGAGAAGCATGGCAGTTTCTATTTTGGCAAATGTTCTTATTGTGGTTTCCACTACGTAGCTATGTGACCTTCCTGCTAAGAAGATAGGTAATAGTGAAGTGAGAAGATCTTTAACTAATTATGAAGAACCAGCATGTCACCTGGAGGATAAAACCCAGTTCAACAAGTAGCTGTGACCATGTGGACATGCTCAGGCCTCCACAGGATGACCTCCTAGGAGCCCTGAGAGAGACACATGGCAGCTGTCGAATATCAACTGAAAATTCAGGGTTCCTCATCTGACATAGGACCGTGACAGCAGTTTGACAGCACTGGTGGTTTATAAAAACAATAAAGAGCTTGTTCACCGTTGAAATAGAAACATGCACAAAGAATCTGGGGTGCAGGGCTTCTAGCCTGAGGCCCTTCTGAGAGCTGCTCATCCTGCTCCCTGACAAGATCATTGGAAGCAGAGAGTAGGGTTTAGAGTTTTTAGAGAAATTGACATTCCTGCAACATCAAACTGAGCGCTTGTTGTTTGTAATTCATGTTCATGGGGTTGTTTTTTTTTTTTTTACAAAAGAACTAGTCCAAGAAAAATTGGGGAAAATTGAAACCCCAGATCCCTCACCACAGCTTGTGTGTGATGCCCTGCCCCAGAAAAGCAGCTCCAAGTGTGGTTTCATGGCTCTGAGCTCCGGGGACTTGAAAGTAATTAGCTTCTGATGAAGGTATTTCTTGATGACGGTGTCAGTCTTCATAGTTGATGTTTAAAATCAACTTTAATAAATGCTACATTGTCCCTCTGCCACCTTATTCACACCTTCCCCTGTGTTTTCTGAGAGATAAAGAAGGGCTGGCATCTCTGTCCCTGTTCCTTGGAAATGCCAGGCCCAGGGCGTGCCTGGGCTGTGTGACCTGTAGGCGGGTCATCCCTGGAGTGATGCCAAAGGGAAGACTCAGGCCAATAACCAGGAACAAGGAGCTCCAGGCTGGGTGGTATTTGCTGCAGTGTCAGAAGCTCCTCACACTCTGCACAGAACCGTGGGGCCAGTCCTGGGTTCTCAATGAGAAGCTGAGAGTGCAGAGGCTTGCTCAGCTCACACAGTACAAGGGTTCTTGAAACGCCTTTGTTTTTCTTCGTCAACCCAAGCTTCACTTAAATGTGGTCTCCTACAGATGCAAACTGGAAATGAGGCAGCTCTTTCTTCTGCAGCAACCTCCACAGTGAGCATGTGCGAGTCCTGGTCCTAGGGGCCCACTGGCAAACAGTTTAATTTCCCACATCCCAGATGTTTTATTTTTCCAAGTTAACAGACTGCAGCCTGCTTACGCAGCCTCACATTTTCAACGACAGTCAAAAAACCAGTCAACACTGATCTAAGATTTGATTTCCTGAAAAACTCGTGTGTGGCTAACCAAGGCTGTCTGTGGAAGGTGTGCTTGCCAGGGAACAAGCTGTGTATTTCTGTGGGTGGGCAGGAATATTTCTAAGCTGGATGGATTTCGGGAAGAGGGAACAGAACTATGGCCATGAGAAGGTCTGACTGAATAACAAAGGGTACTGAGGAGGGGTCCCTGAGCTCAGGGAGGCATTGCACCTGCCAGCAGAGGTATGGGCTGCTGCTGGGCCTGGCCAGAGAGCTCTGTCCAGATGCTCCTCATCCTATCAGCCCTGGGCTAAACACCCAAAGGAAAGGAGAGCCAGACAATTCAGAGGACAAAGCAAAGAGGTAGCCAACCAATGTTGGCCTATGTCCACAGGGCACACCTGCAACGCACCCCACCTGACACTTGGGATTTGCCTGTTACCCCTTCCTCACCACCCCGATAGGCTTCTTGGACCTGTCACAGATCTCAGAGTGTTGCACAGCCACGCCATGGAGCCATTCCAGGAGAGGCAGAGAGTTCCTGCTTCTCCCAGGGCAGGGGTCAGATGGCAGGTGAGTCCCTAGCAGACCTCATTGGTGACAAAAGGGGAGTTACTGGGCACAGCCTAAGGCTTACTGTTGTCTGAGAGTAATCTGGGGTTGTACCATAGCTGCCCTGAAATCAGCATTACTTATGGCAAGTAATGAGAAGTGATCCCCACTGAGTGGGGATCACTGCAGCTGGCCCATGCACCAGGGGCAGTAGAACAAGTGTTTGGCAGTGGGATTTTGGGTTTTAGGGTGTGGTGGGGGTTGGCAGAGATGTGAGTTCATTTACGTATAGTCTTCAAGGAGCTTAAAAGGGGGAATCGGTCACTACAGGTGGTCACAAAAATGAGGGGAGAGTAAGAAGGGCCAAATAGAGGACAAATGGCATGGGCTGGGCCCCCACCACTTGCTTGCTGAGGAGTCAGCACGGAACCTGGATGTGCATTTGTGTGTGTGAAAATAGGCACACATGGATTTGTCACACGCATGTGTTTGCACTCCGGAACTACCACGAAAATGGTCACAGTTAACAGTGCTGAGTTTGATCCTGTGCTAGGCACTTTGCATACACTCATGCATTTAATCCTCATAACCATCCTACATGGATGGCTACTCTTGTTATGTCTACTTCACAGACCAGGAACCTGAAGCAGGGAGCGGCCCAGTGTCCTATCGAAGTTCCCACAGCCGGTAGGTGGCAAATCTGATCCCAGACATCCTGGCTCCAAAACCCAGACAGGAACAATTCTGTTCTGCCCAGCCCAAAACGTGAAAGGTGAGGCAAACTGGTGAACCCCTTAAGTGGTGGGACTATGGGTGTTTTTTTCTTTTTTGGTACCTTTTAAAGTATTTTTATATTTAAAGTTATTACTTTAAAAAATGCAAGAAGTGTCACCTTTTCCTTAGGATAATTGGTGCTGTGGGATTTCTCCTCCTCCTCCCAAGATGAGGTCAGTGGGCTTGATGGAGCAACACTGAGTAACAGGAGTTATGCAACTGGATGTGCATTTCACATGAATGACAGCGCACCTGGAGACACTGACGAAATCCTGGGTGTCAAACACCGTTTTGAAAATAAAAGGAATGTACCCAGCCCACACCCCAACTTTACGACCCATCATTAATTAGAGAAAGAAAGAGAGGTCTGTTGCGTTTCGTGACTTCAACTTTCCACCTGGAATATAAAGTCCAAAGACACCATGTGGCGTTTCCTCCACCACCTTTTCTTCTTATCTGTTCTCTCTCTAATGTTCAGAATTTTTAGTTTCTACTTTTAGTGCTGCTACCAAACGAGAACGCAAATATATTCTACATGATTCACCAGATTTACTACAAATATTCACAGGAGACTCCTGGTGTCACACCCACAAACATGAGCTGCTCTGTCTCTTGCTCCAAGTCAGCTGCTAGTGCCTTAAGTTAAACCCAGGGTATCTTCACATCCTTCCTCCCAGTCTCAAATTTTACATTTACTCCTTAATCAGAGAAGCCTGAGCTGTTCATCGTACGCTGAGTGAATATGAGCTGCTCTTCTAGGGAGCCTGGCTTCTTTGCTGTTAGGAAATAAGTCTCTCAGGCCAGGGTGGGTCATGCCACGCCTCCACACCCTTGCCTGTTCTGGGGACCAGCACCTTTCCTGTCTGCAGTAACGATACTCATTGACTTTAATTTGCATTGATTCAATTCTTGTTGATTGAAATTCAAACACATATTCATTCCCTAAACCAGTGACTGTTCATGACTGCACCATGACAATAATTTGGGTCCCACACACAGAGACCCTGACTTAAATGGGCTGGGTGGGCTCAGGCATGGGGAGTTTAAAAAAACTCCCCAGGAGACTGTGGTATGTGCAGCCAGGGTTGAGAGCTTCCACTTGAGGAGTTCCTTGAGCAAAGCGCCCTCCCTGGAAGCTGACCTCTCTACAGCCAACTCCTCTGCCTGAGCCCTGGTGCTGGCTTCCTGCAGGCAGTCACATAGCCACCCTTCCTCCTGCAGCACTTGGTTCCAGCTGAGGCCCTCTGGAGAAGCTTCTCCTACTCAGAGCAGTGCCGGGGTGGGAGTGATGGCTGACTCATCCTCCAGCAATAAATAGGACAAAGTACCCTGCTCAGAAAATAGGGGACATATGGGAGAGGCTCCATCCCATGTGGGGAGCCCTGGTGGCCATGTGACCTCTGAACCATTAAGAACTAAATCATCCACAGGTCAGTGGTCCTATGGCACCAACTGCACTCCAGCTGCTCTGGGGCCACTGTATTCTTTGGGTAACACCCCTATATCTAGGTGGACCAAGGACACAGTGTGAGGGGTTCCCCCTGCCCACACTGCAGCTATGCAATAAGACAGCTGTGCCTCCGCCTCAGGGAGAAAACCTGAGTGAGATCACTCACGTGTGGGGGGCCTATGAGGGAGGCAGAAATAGGCAAGTGTCCAACTGGGATGGCAGTCCATAAAGAGTGAACCATTTCAGGGGAATCGGGGCCCTGAACAATTTGCAGAGCTTAGGGGCAGGATCTGGCCTTCTTCGGGGTATGGTGTGTGGTGTGTGGGCTGCTGGTTGCTGTTTCTAGATGTCAAGTGATAGAGAAATGCCACAAACATCTGGCTGTGCCCACTGGCACGCACTGCGCATCCAGTCTTGGCATTGCTTAGTGTTTTACATGCAAACTCCTAGGACAGTGTGGACATGAGGGACACCAGATATATTAGCTGAGCACCAAAGAGGGGAACTATGAAGCAAACAGCCACTGTGGAAGGAATGTTGACAGAATGAGGCATGTGCTGCCAGACAGGGGCTCCCTGAATCCCTGCTCTGGTCATGAGGCCTAGAGTCTTCTTCTCTCCCCTGAATGTGGACAGGACTGACTATTGCATCCACCATAGACTGTGATAGAAGTGGTATCTTAGACTTTCATATCCAGGCCTTAGGAGGGTTCAAGTGTTGACTTTCTCCCGAGTATAGTCTGTCCCTCCAAACTGCCAGGAGGTCCCAGCTGGACATGGGATAGATCAGAGGCCCTGGAAACAGAGAACATGCGGACACTCCAGCCTGTCAGCCCCTGGCTGAATGTAGCCACCAGATCAACCCCAGCTGGTGCCCTGTGCGAACTCTGACCCACAGAACAGCAAGGAATAAAAAGTTGTGTGTAAGTACCAGACTTTGGGATAGTTTATAAGTGAACCACCACTCATGGTCCTCTGTACTACAGGGGTCTACTGACCCTGAGCCCCCTGGGGAAAGAGACCTGCACATCCCTCAGGGAGGCTTACAATAGGGAGATGTCCCTAGTGACATTGCTGAGAGTCCCAGAGTGGGCAAGACACAGCAGCCCAAGGATGACCTTCAAACAGACTGACTACCTCAGCTTCAACATCAAATTATGAAAAAAAAACCTTTAACTCTTGATAAGACTGGTTGAATTTTTTTAAAAATGTACTTCCAAACTCCTTAAACTCTGGAGTGGAAAGAGAAAATTTTCAAATGCTTTATTTTAGATATGTCATTTTAAAAAATCCTACAACAAAAAACAAGCCCCAAAGGGCAATTCATAGAACTACTTACACTATGGAATTACCTGCTCTGGTAAATGAATACAATAGGTTCTATGAAGTCGGCCTGGGCCACAGCCAAAGGCCTGTGTGAGAGCTCAGAACCACCCACTCCTGAGCATACTTTTCTATCTCCCAGGCACTCTGGAAGTTGCTTTCTCATCGCACTCACCCCACAGGAGCTGCAGGTTAGCCACAAGTGCTGTCAAAGACCTTCCACCCAAAGATGGGGAGCTGGCCCCGAGAAGGGCCACCTCAGGCCAGATCCCAGGTGAGCCCAGATCTGGCTTGTCCACTGACAGAGAAAAGGGGTCATGTGCTGAGCAAGACAGCAGGAAAGGGCCCCCGTCCTGTGCTTCAATCTGTACCTGGCCCAGCACCTTTGCATATATTTCTCTAAAGCCTGCATAGCATGAGTGTTCCCCCCGCCACCTAAAAGTCATTTCTCCCCTTTAGAGGTAAGACTTTCTGTTCACTAAGACTCTGAAATGAATTTACTAGCAGTCTTGCTCCCCTACCACAGAGAAATCAAACTTTAAGGGACAGAGCTCTGCTGATGAAGTGAGAAATGAGGAAGCACAGCTTCTGGCTAAGATGACCGTGTCAATGCTCCCACCTCAGACAGGAGCACAGGACTAAGCCAGGTGCCAGGACTTTGTTCACTGAATACTCATTTTTTAAAAAAATTTAAATTACAATTTGCACAGAATATTTTTTATGTGTTAGTTTCAGATGTACAGCACAGTGGATAGACATTCATTCAGGTTACTAAGTGTTTCCTTCAATATTATAGTGCCCACCTGGCACCATGATAGTTATTAAAATATTGTTAACTATATTTCTATGCTATACTTATATTCGTATGAGTAATCTTTTGATGAAAGGTCTCCAGTTGGCATGAGGCGACATGTCCATTCAAGGCAGCAGCCCTGAGTGAGGAGCCCTGAGAAACCAGGGCAGGAAGGCACACCTAACACTGGACAAGCAGCCAGATCCATTTTCTGTCTGGCCCTGTCCCCAGAGGCTGAGCCAGTGGGCTCTAGTGCCCTCTGCCCATGGCTGGTGAGCTCAGTGAGTGGCATCAGCAGGGGTTGGAGGGAGCAGACTCAGGATGTAGATGGTCAGCTCTGGTATCACATGGGCCTCTAGAACTAAGGTGGTTTAGCCTCCTGCTTCTCAAAGCACAAGGCACTGCTCAGATCCCCTTCAGGATGGCAGGCGTATTCCTATGTGGGGAGGGCACTGCCCACGACCACCTTCCTCTACCCCACCCAACCCTACCACCCACCCATCTGACCTCTCCCCCACAGCCCCAAGGCAGCCTGCATCCATTGTGACTGATCAGTGCCCAGACTCAGAGACCCTCTGAGGAACCATCTGGCTGCAGAGCACTGGGGGTTCAGCTAAAGCCGCTGTCATGACTGTATCACTGTTCAATCCTTGTTCATCCAGTTCAGCTCCCCTCCCGTCTCCTCCCCTCATCTCTCATACTCCCCTTTCCTTTCTCTCCTCCCCTCCCTCCCCCTCCTCCCCTCCTAACCTCCTCTCCTTTCAACTGGGTATCTCTCAGGGTGGGAAGTCTTGGGTCCCCCTGAAACAGGAGCACTGTCTGCATTTCTAAACCTAGGTAGAACTCTGCCTGTGTTACAGACAAAAGTGATTTCTAAGACTTCAATTGTATTCATCTTCTAGTGCAACACTCCAAGGGATTTATAATGAAGAACTATCTACTTTTTCATTATAAGTAGAAGACTCTTGGCAGCAGCGGTGGGGGTAGGGAAAGGGTAATGTCTTAGACAAATTACCAGCAGTAGTTAATGCCACCAACAGAATAAAGTGTCCAAGATAATGAGGGGAAAGGGTATGCCCCAGAAATTTTAGACCCAGTAAAGTCATCACTCTAGTTTAAGGCAATAAACATATATTTTCCAAATGTGCCAGGATTTAAGAACTATAGAACCTTTTAGGAAAATGAAAATAAAACTGCCGGATCAATCAAGAACATAGAAGTGAAAAGGCTGTGATATGAAATGAATGATGATGTGATTGAATTAATATGAATTCAGAATTAAAGCTAAGAACATTGGAATTATGTTTACAAAAATGAAAGTAAACATGTAAAGCTAGAATGAAAACCAATAACACAATGGAATTCTATGCATCAGAAAGAAGGAGCTCCTACCCTTTGCTACTGCATGGATAGAACTGGAAAGCATTATGCTAAGTGAAATAAGCCAGGTGATGAAAGACAAATACCATATGATCTCACCTTTAATAGGAGCCTAATCAACAAAACAAACAAACAAGCAAAATATAACCAAAGACACTGAAATTGAGAACAGGCTGACAGTGACCAGAGGGGAGAGGGGAGGGGATTTCAGGGGAAAAGGGTGAAGGGTTTGCAGGAACAAGTATAAAGGACTCATGGACAAAAACTAGAGGGGATAGCTGGGCGTATGGGCTGGGGTGGGGGGGGAATGCAAAAAACTGTACTTGAACAATTAAAATTTAAAAATAAACAAACAAATAAATAAATAAAAGAAAATCAACACAAAGATCCTGGAGCTTTCTGGTTTTCCAGTCTCTTCTTATCTCATTACAATAAAGTACACGTATCTTGATGTATTTTGCTGTGGTGAACAAAATAACGGCCACCAGCTGCCCAAATATGTCTGTGTCCTAACCCCAGGAATTTGTAAATATGTTCAGTTGCATGACAAAGAGGAATTAGAGTAGCAGATGAAATTAAGGATGTTAAGATGAAATTAAAGTTGCCAATCAGCTAACCTTACCATAGGAAATGATCCCGCATGTCCTGATTGTGTTCAGCTTACTCACAGGTCCTAGCTGTGCGTGATGACAGAGAGATGGGAGGGACAGGAGAAGAACTCAACCTGCTGTCGCCATTTGCGGATGAAGGTGACGCCAGAAGACATGAGCCAGGGACTCGCAGGTGGCGCAAGGTTCAATACCTAGAAGGGCAATGAAAGGATTCTCCCTGGAGAGCCTTCAGAAGGAATCAGACCTGCTGACACCTAGTCAGCCTTCTAAACTACAAAACTGTAAGATAATTAATGTGTGCTGTTTGAAGCCACTAAGTTTATGGTGATTTGTTAGAGTAGGAATAGAAAACTCATACCATTGTAGAAAAATTAGAAAAGGTGTGTGTATTATGTATTTATTACATAAGATAGGGCTATATTGTGCTATGGAGTTGTATCCTTTTCCAACAGAGAACAGAGTAAACATTTTTCCACTATAATTACACACTCACACGTTTCTATAATGTGATTTCCAGTGCTGCACTACCATGTGTTACCCACCTTCCTGTGGTTGAAGGCTGTTCGTCTCATGGATTAACATTCTGTGTGCAAATGAATATCCTTGGTTAGTTTCTCAGGATGAATTACTAGAACTTAAATTGCTCTGCCAATGTAAGAATATTTTTATATCTAACACCACTGCTAGCAACCCCTCCTGTGACTCTGAATGCTCCCCAACACAGGGTCATGACAGTCTTCATGACATTTTAGGGGGCTTGGTGAGATGTTTTCTTCTGTGAGGTCCTCTTCCTGTACCTCTTGTCTTCACTGCCATTTTCTCTTGGGAATCACCAGCCAGGGGCACAGCAGGGGAAGCTGGGATGCAGAGCTCTCTGGACCACAGGACCAAGAAGAAGCCTGCAGGACAGCTATTCCCCCAATACTTCAAAGACCAGCAAAGCTTTGTTGCTGTGGTCCATTTAGTTTTTGAAGTACTGGTCCTTTGTAAAGCTTCATTTCCCTTAAAGACAATACATTTGGGACCTAGATTTGTTCATGACATCCTTTCAAAACACATCCTTTCATGTGTTTTTTTTTAATATTTTAAAACCTGATTCTTGATGTGCTCTTTGTCAGAAAAAAGGGCTGTGAGAATTATCAAGAGGGTTGGAAACATGCAGAAGTTCACTGCGGTCTTCCTTAGTGTCCCCCAACTAGACTCTGGGAGTGCACAGAGCACACACCTGTTTCCTCAGGAACCTGGAGCCTCTGGTTCGCAAGATCTAGTGACTGCTCCCTCTTACAAAGTGTGTGCAAAAGGTGGAGTTGGGGGCAGGTGTGTGAGCTTGCATTCCAGTTCGACCTTTGGGGAAAGTCCTTGTGGTGACTTGTGTGTACTTTGGCACACATGTAGGTGGAATTAACTCATTGACTAATACCACCTTCCAAATGGCTGAACAGTTTCGCTGGGTTTCCGACCTCTGTCTCTGGGCTTCAGTCCACTGACCAGGCCACTTTGATGGCTTCCTAGAACTGGGTTGGTGGTTGTCACAGCCCTGCCACAGGGAGTCCTGACACTGACTTGGCCCAGCCTTGTGTTCTCCCTGCCTCCTAGCCCCTGGGCATCTTTTTTTCATCTTCCTTCTTGTCCTTAGATATGTCACCATCCATATCCCAGAAGTCACTTTTCCTCAGGACCTTGTATGTGTGTGTATGATGTGCTGTGTGTGTGTATGTGATGTTTGTGTGGAGGATGTGGAGCATGTGTTTATGCATTACGTGTGGCATATGGTTTTTGTGTTTGGTGATGTGTGTGTGGTATGGTGTGATGTATATATGGTGGGTGCATATGTGGTATGTGAAGTGTGTGGTATGTGTACGTTTGTATTGTGTGTAGTATATGTGATATGTGGTGTGGAACTGGGCTTATATGCTGTGTGTGTTGTATATATGGGTTGTGGGGTGTGTGTGGTATGTGAGATGTGTGGTGTGTGTTTCCTGTGTATGTGAGGTATTGTGTGTGTTGTATGGTATGGTGTGTGTGTGTGCAGTGTGTGTGGTACATGTGAGGTGGGAACTGGGCACCTTTTCCTTTAATCTGAGGAAGCGCATGTTCAGGTTGAAGTCCAGCAAATACTAAGGAAGTTTCTAAACAGCACACTCCAAATCCCACTGAGTGTGAGGCAGGCCATGCCAAGAACCCTTGGTGCTGGCACAGCACCTGGGCAAGGCAATGCTCAGGGGGTGTGGGGAGGCAGGCTTTGGGCACCTGCCCCCTTTCGCCCTGGGCCAGGGCCCACTGGCTGAGGACCATGTCCTTTGGTGTTGGGGACCGCTCTGTCTGGTTTCAGGAGTTGTAACCGCCCCCCGTGGCTAAGGCTGAGTGAGCGACCTCTGGACTGTGAGCCACTGAGGAAACAAAGCTTATCTCCCTGGCGAGAGCACTGCTTCTGCCATCTCTAGCCCCCAACTCTCGGTCAGTTGGTCAATGATGGGTACGACCACTCAGAGGAGGGGCAACCCAAGCCAGACACAATCACTTGGGAGGCTTTCAAGGTAGGACTTGTGGTGGGGGGGGGGCCTGCAGCAAAGTGGGGGCAAAAGACCCTCATCCCCCAGCTATTTTGACATAGCCTGAGTCCCCATTCCATCTGGGAGAAGTGCTTCCTGGCTCTAATCTACTTAAGTCTGAATTTATGATGAGGAGCGGGTGCGGCCTTCTGCCAGCCAGAGCGGATTCTGGGGTGATCGGGCATAAGAAAGAATTTGTAAAATCCTGTGAAGCCTGCTTTGCTAAGAGTGCTCTCATTCATATAATAATGGTCCGGGCAGGAAATGAGTACGTCTCCTAAAGTTTTTTCAACCCCTTTACCTGACAGACACTGACTCAGATTAAGCCCTCAGATTTCTTTGAAATGTTATCTATTGTTTGATCCTTGCTGCCTGACAATAATTGATGAGCTTTACCTGTATCCCTGTGTGTTACAAACCTAGTAAATACCATTTGAGGTAAGGACTTGGGGCCCTTCTCCTTTGAGAGGTTAGCCACTTTTCTTCCCCAAGCAGATCATGTCTTGGTAGCATTATTTTCTTCTGTGGCAGACGGGGGGTGGGGGGACTCTGTCGGTGGAGCCCCCCCACACTTTGGGATGAAGGATATGATCTATCATGCCGGATGTACCAGGTACCTTGTAAAGAATGGTGCTCTTGCAACCACCACTGCTACCCAGGTTGCAGCAGGTATCAGACCCCACCCAGGCTGGACCTCAACCCCACCCCATCTCCAAGCCCCATGTCTGGCTACACAGTGCCTGAGCCCCAAGACTGTGGAGCCAGATTCAAGCCCACAGTGTGATAAGTTGGTTCAGACTCTCAGTCTAACTGCCCAGAGGGGCTAACCAGCCAGCCTTACGCAGGAGCAGTCTCGTCAGTTTCAGAGTCTCTGGAACAACAGATGATGATGTGTTGACACTGAAAGATGGAAGGAGACGAAATTACAGTTCTCCTGAAAAAGCGTTGTCTAAAAATAAGAAAGCACACAGATTCCTCAACTCACAGAAATTGCTGACAGCTTTGTTTTCAACCCAGCAGGAGTAAAAAGAAGCTAATGACTTCTTTTTGCAGGTTATGCTGATTCAAGTCTATTTTTAGATCTCTTTTTTAAGTAAGTGTACCAGAATAGCATTCAGTTTGAAAATCACCATCTCGTGGGCCTGAGGTGGACGTGCCTGTCCTATCACGTTGGTCCCCACGACAAAGGCATTTTGTGTGTCTATAGTGATGTGGAGGGTGCACTACAGCAATAGTCACGGTCGCATTTTAAATGTCCATCAAACAACTTCAGGGTCCAGCGCAAATAACACCCCTTTTTGTTACAAAATCTTTTGTTTTTAGATTTATTTTTTAAAGAGAGGGGAAGGGAGGGAGAAAGGGAAAGAGAGAAACATCAATGTGTGGTTGCCTCTCGCACACCCCGCTACAGGGGATCTGGCCCACAACCCAGGCGTGTGCCCTGACTGGGAACCAAATCAGCGACCCTTTGGTTCACAGGCCGGCACACAATCCACTGAGCCACACCAGCCAGAGCTTATTACAAAATCTTTGATCACAAATTCATAATCATGTAATTCTGTAACATAACAATAGCACATTCGAGCACATATGACATTTTAGGTGAAATGTTCAAATTGAAGCCAAACATTGTTACACCCATATTACCCTACCAACCACACTCAAGCAGGCATTACTTCTGCCATACTCTGTATTTTATTTATATATTAAGCACCACCCAAAAATGCCCTTGGCTTTTAAAAGGAACTTCAAATAACCCCTTGTATGTAAATAGACTTCTTATTAAAATGTCATCCAACCTGATCGTGGTTGTTAGATTAAAAAAATAACCTAGGGGAAAAGGACTGAAGGAGAAGAGGATAAAGGCCCAGTCCCTGGGTTTCCATGTTATGAAAGCACTCCCTCTCTCCACAGCAGAGAGGCCCCCTCCAGTGACTCATGCATTTCTACAGAAATGTAGTTGGTGCGTGAAATACATGATGATGGTGGGAATCTGACATATGAGTAACAGACTGCTGAGCACCTCCTGGACCCGGTATGTGGCCCCTAAGAGGGTCAAGGTGATAGGAGGCATCTGGCCCTGTAGGCCTGACCCACCTGCAGGCTGGGCTTAGGTTGTTTTTAGCGTCCACTAAACCTGGCTCACTCCACCTCTTGACTAACCTAGATTTAACCATAGATTTAAATGCCATTTTTCTCCTATAGGTCAAAAGAACTCTGCAACCAAGACCATAGACGTAGTCAGTGATCAGCACTGAAGGTGCTATAACCAAAATGACACACTTTCCCAGTTGGCCCTCCGCAGCAGGGAAGCACCTGGTCGGGTTTGGGGATCTGTGGCCACCATGTGGGGGACATCCCTGTTTCTCAGAACTGCCTGTGTACTCAGCCCTGGGGTGGTATCTGTCTACACAGAGACCCTGTGACCCTCACAGGGCATAGCAAGGAAGCCCCTTGCTATTTCTGGCCTCTCTGAATGTTTTCCAAAATAATTACCAAAATAAAATCATACACATGTACATATACACTCCAGGTGTACAGAAAGCCTTTCTTGGGGAAACCAGTAGTAGAACAAACTTTCAGTGGTTACGACACAGGGTTTTGTAACCCACAGTGGAGTTCATCTGAAACTTGAGCATAAGCCACCTCTTATCTGCGCTTATTCCAGGAAGCAGCTCTGCACTTTGTCCCCACCCTCAGAGCCTCCAGCACGTAGGCAGCAGCAGGCAGCCTGGGTCCTGCTTCCTGTGCCTTTGCACCACTTTGGGAAGACTCCCAAGTCAATGTTTACCCACCCATTGGCATTCAGTGAAGCCCCGAATGTGGAAACTGAGCAGGGACAGGGGACCTTCCCAAAGCAACTGTTTGCGAACACTTCCCCTTAGCAATGAAGCTCAGCCTAGAATGTGCCAGGCTGGCAGGCTAAAGGGCAGAGAAAGTCTTATCAGAGAACAGCTGAGCCTGACTTTCACAGGGCACCAGCCACCTCTCTATCAACATTTCCTGCCTGCAACTGCTGTCATATGAAGCAATCTAGTACTGGGAGAGGGGGTCATTGTGAGGCCTGCTCTGCGGACAGAA
Organism: Carollia perspicillata; assembly: GCA_004027735.1. Taxonomy (NCBI): domain Eukaryota; kingdom Metazoa; phylum Chordata; class Mammalia; order Chiroptera; family Phyllostomidae; genus Carollia; species Carollia perspicillata. Next base: position 23,483 of record PVKM010006684.1, read on the forward strand.
GGAATCAAGCACTTTAGGAGAGGTGGCCAGATTTCCTTCCCACCCTTCCCTGGCTCATTTTTCTTGTAAGAACCTATGGCTGCACTTCAGTTAGTTGGTCTTACGTCAAAAACACAGGTCAAGTATGATGGGAATTGTTCAGAAGAAAGAAAACCAAGCGTTCCCTACTTTAGAAGTTTTATTTAGGGAACAGATGTGTTATTTCCGAAAAGTTCACAGGTGTTACCTGGTCAACCTGGTCATCTTCTAGCAGGTAACTCTCCATCTGCTTGATGTGCAATAGACAACAGGGGCTTCTGTCTCCCTTACTGTGAACATCATAGTACCTACTTTCTAGACCACAGGGAGGACATGTGATCTAGGTAGGACCCCAAGAGCCTTTTCCTGGGAGGGTGTGAATTGAAGCTGAGCAAAGTTAGTTCTCCTTCCTCCCTGATGGTGAGGCAGACAGCTGGGAACTGCCAGCAGTGAAGCCAATCTATGGGACCAGGCCCAGAGGATGAAAGTCATGCAGAGAACTCCTGATAAGAAAGGGAGCGTGTCCTACAGCTTTGCATCCCTGGCCCCAGTGGTCCCAGAGGATGCTGCTCCCCCGTCCCCCCGAGTCTGTGCTGAGAGTCATGATGCTCCCCTTTGCCTAAGGTTCTTTGGCTGACTTCCTGACACTCAAATAGTAAGATTAAAAAATCTTCAACAAAATGCAGAATTGTAGTTTACTTTTTTAGTCATGTGAAATCAGTAATAACCATCATAGTGACTCCCCATTATTCGTAGGGGTCTGAGAGACATCTTTATAACCCCCAAAATGACTAGTAAAAGCAACTGTCTATTCAATATTTAGTTCACAAGATGGAGCACTGTACAATATACCTCACATTTTCACAGCAAATTAGAATATATAAAGGTCAAATTAAAGTATGGTAGAAGAGTGTTCACACATGAACAAATCTTCTGAAACTCCCACTCCTAAAAAAATCCTGGTTTTCTCTCTGCCACGCACTCAGTGGCTTTAAAACAGTTGTTAATCATGTTTACATTGAGAAGCCAAAACACATCTGGTTATTTCTGAAACACACTTTGAGCCCATATCTGAGCTCTGTTTGAATCTTCCATATTTGTGTGATGAGAGTTATGTCACGAAGTTAATCATTCCCAGGATCCTTGCCTGAAAGCCTTGTGCAAGCAGCCATTAATCAGTGAGCGTAACATTGTGTAATGTGTTCTGCAGCACGTGTCAGGGGCCCAGAGCCCACAGCCGTATAATGCAGGTCAGGGGCTGTGTCTCACACTGACCTTTTCTGAGGCAGAACTGGAACCACATGATGTATGCTTCCTGCCAACAGTCACTTATTGCCAGTAGTTAAGTTGGATGATATGGAGAACTAGAAATTTCAGTTCCTTCAGAGTCATAAAAATAAGACTCTTTGAAGTCCCTGGTTTCTGGCAATGTTGTGGCTGGCTTGGATGTGTTACTCTTGATCATTATAAAAACTGCCCATTAAAACCAAAATAAAGTATTTTGCTGAAGTGGTTCCTGGCATTTGTGTTAGAAACAACGAACACAGCCCCAGTAAGATTATTTTACACATAAGAAAAGAAAAGCAAAAGGTCAAAGGTATTGGGAGCCAAAGATATATGCCTAATACATCAAATCTCGATTTGTCATGTTTGATGTTCTTGAGCAATGTTAGCTAGAAAGGATTACTTAATCTTTCCAGTGTTATCCAAAGAGAACACTTGCGAAATACTCAAGACAAATACACTGTAATTATTACATGAATAAAGGGCCTGTTAGCATAAACTGTTTTTGTAACACCAATATAGACTCTAGTGGAGCAGACCAATAATTAACCAAGGTAATAACAATGGCCCCTGTGTTTGAGGAGTTCTGGGAGTTAACAGTGCCTACAGAGGTGTGAGGACTCCCGTGGAACTTCCACCTGCTGTTTTGAGTGAGATCTTAACCAAAAAATTATTCTGAAACTCAACCAAGGGCCAATTTTATGTTCCAGTAGCCAACCAGAATATACCTAGTTATATGGCATATATTAGAAAAAGTAAATTGTGAAATTTTATCTTGATTATATGCATTTTACTTTTTTTTTCTTTAAGAAAAGGACTCTCAGATTCCATCACTAGTAAACTCTTGCTATATTTGAAAGCCTCTCCAAGATCTGAGAAGTTCGAATTAATAGACTGTTCTGCCATCATAGTCGTGATGTCTAATAGTGGAACATGACATTAACAGTATGGAACAAAAGTTTATACTTTTCCAAAAACCAAAACACTTATAAATGCTAGAATTTCAATAATTAACTTGATTTTTACTACTTGAATTCCGCATTTATGGGTTGATTTGCTTTGATTTATAGCTATTAGCTTAGCCACTGGGGGTTGAATTGACACAAATCCTCCACAGATCAAACCAACCTCATGACCAGGCAGGAACAGCCTGAAATAAAGTAGCACATTCCTCTTTCCTGGAACTATCCTCAGAGAACACATTTAAAATATAACCACAGCAGTAGGTCTTACTTCTTGACTGCAAAAAACCTTTACATTTTAGAAGCAAATAATTTGAGCTCAATAATATTAACAATTAATATATTGTTATAGTACTGTTAAATAAACACCAATTTTCATTGTACCTAAAATAAGAAAGCTACTCTGAATACCTTATTTACCAGTAACATCCATTGCTTTAGAATCAGCTGGGTGGGTGATCTCACTGGAGAGGATGCAGTGAGACTGTCTAAAAATCTGCTCCTCCATATAAGTAATGAAAACACTGGCAATAATTGTCAAAATACTTACAGAACACTAGAAACCAATCAAAAGACTGCAACAATCTGAGGTGCCTTTATTCAAGAAAAATGGCGATCTCAATAAGAACATCAGGCTCTGTGACATTTTAAACTGCTGTGTATCTAGCCCCCTTTTCCATATTCCTTGTGGAGTTTCAAAACCAACAGCCTCAAAGTGATGGTAGCCATGACCTGACTACAACTGCATCTGTACACTCCCCAAAGCTCTATTCCCAGAAACTTGTCCTGATCTAACCAGTCTGGCAGGTCCCTGGAGAATCAATTACTGGGGGAAACCCCCACTCACAGGGCCGTCTTTATCTGTCCTTAGAGTTCTTTCCAAGTGAACAGCTATTTCCACATAGTATTTGTGGAAAACAACCAGTGACAATCATTTAGCCTCAAAGTTGCCTGAGGCAGTTGTAACAGTTGGCACAAATAAAAAAACAACCAAAAAACTTAGAGGAGAAACTGAGGAATGAGATTGTAGGGGGCTATGACAAACTTTGACCTATTCCTAGGAATCTAGAAGGCAATGTGAACATGCAGGACTGTGTGCATACTGTGGCAAGACCCGAGAAGGCCCTAACTCTCACCTCTAGTTGACCTTGAAGCTATGTACAAAACGAAAGTAAAAGCTAAGGCCAGGTTGCCAATTGCCTGGCATTTAAGGCACACCTTAAACATACACAAAGAACTCCTCCACAAGCTGGAGACTTATTGGTTTAAGGACTTTAAGAAAATCTTAGTCCAATCATTAGCTGATCACACATGACAAAGAATACAGAATTAGTTCTGGCAAGTTGATAAATAAAAAAAGAGCAATAATAACAAACAACAACCACAAATACGGGAGAGGGGAGACAAAGGATCTGATTTCCAGAGTTGCCGTATTATTTAGCATGTTCATTATTCAACAAAATAAATGACATGCAAAGAAACAAGAAAGTACAACCCATACAAGAAAAAGAAGTAGACAATAGAAATGGTCTCTGAAAAGGCCAAAACATTGAACTTATTAGAAAAAGATTTTAAATCAGAACTAATGAACAGTATGAGAACAATGTATCACCAAACAAGGCATATTAATAAAGAAAAACCGTGAAAAGAACCAGAATAATTCTAAAGTCAAAAATAGAACTGAAACAAACAATTCAGTAAATGGTCTCAAGAGTAGGTTTGAGATGGCAGAAGAATCCGTCAACTTGAAGACATATCAAAAGATATCAAAAGAAATCATCAAATCTGAAGAGTAAAGAGAAAAAAGACCAAAGAAAAATGAACAGAGCCTCAGAGACCTGTGAGGTACATTCAAGTATACTAACATACACGTAAAGGAAGTTCCAGGGTGAGAGGCAAGACAGAGGTGAAAAGAATATTTAAAGAGACGATGGCCAAAAACTTCCCAAATTTGAGAAAAAGACATTAATCCACCCAGCCAAAAAGCACAATGAAATCTAAGCAGGAACAACTCAAAGAGATTCACACCAAGACACAGTAGAGTCAAACTGCCAAAAACCAAAGCCAAAGCCAAAGAGAGAATCCTGAAAGCAGCAAGAGAAAAGTGAGTCCACAAGGGTTCTCAATAACATTAACAGCTACTTTCTCATCAGAAACTATACAGGCTATAAGGCAGTGGGATGACATATTTAAAGGGTTGAAAGAAAAAGATTATCAACCAAGAACTCTATACGTAACAAAATTATCCTTCAAAAATGAAGGAAAAAAAGAAGACATTCCAAGATAAGTAAAAACTGAATTGTCACTAGCAGACTTCATTATAGGAAATAATATAAATAATATAAACCACAGGCTGAAATGACACTAGAGTAACTCAAATCTACAAGAAAAAAAAAATAAAGTGTTTGGCAAAGGTAACTACATATATAAAACACAATATAAGTGTATTTTTCATTTGTAACATTTTTCTCCAATCAGAAATAAAATACAACTGTGTAAAGCAATCATTATAAAGCTGTTCTATGGATTTATAATGCATAAAGATTTAATTTATATGACAATAACAGCACAGAGAAAGGTAAGGTTGGAAAGCTTCATAGAGGTACAGTTTCTATGTACTATTGGAATTAAATTGGTATTAATCCAAAATGGATTTTATAAGTTAAGATAATAATTGTAATTCCCAGGAAAACTATTAAGAAGACAAGTGAACAAGTACATAGCAAATGAAATGACAAGAGAATTAAAATGGTACGTAAGACAATGGCTATTAAATACAAAGAGAGTAGTAATGAAGGATGAGAAGAACAAAAAAGGCAAGGACTAGAGAAAACAAACAGCAAAATGGCAGATGTGAATCCTACCTTATCAATAATTACATTGATATGTAAATGGTTACACACACCAATCAAAATGCATAATACCACTGATAGGTATTAATAAATATATCAATCACACCTCTCCAAGGATTAGAATTTCCTTCTATCAAGTCAGGGCTGTCATTTCCTGTCTTTTACGGCATGTCACACATTTCTTGTATTTTTTAAAGCATTTGAATTTTGGCCCCTGGTGAACAAATTCTAGGCTTCATAAGCAGAGTTTCAGAAAAGTGTTAATGGACAACTCAAAATAAATGTTAGTCAATGCAGGAGAGGCTATGAGGAGTTTGGACTTGTGTCACTTGCCAAACCTCTCTTGACTTTCTGTAAACTGCACAAAGGATCCATTCAACATGTTCAGAGCCTAAACGTGAAAGCGACTCAGACTATTTTCAAAAAGTTCAAGAAAGTACACTTGCCTCATCTACAAAGTCCTCTAAAACCTTTGCCTGTGGATATCACCACTAAATATAAGCCTAGAGCAGTGACTTGAAGCCACAGATTTTATTATTCTTCTGTTTAAGTGTTCAGATCCCACTCTGTGAAATGGGTTCACAAGACGGCAGTCTTTAAAATGCATTAGGACTGAACCTTGGCAGTGCAGTGCATGTGGGACACAGCCCGTGCTAAAAGGCTGTCTTGCTCCTGACCTGGGGCAGAGTGCTTGCTCCAGCATCTCTGACTGGGGAGGCAGCCAGGCGGCCACGTGAAAATAAACAGGGTGAAGAGAACATGGGCTCCTTTTTACAGGGCAATTTGCCCACCCTACCCTCAAAATTGGTTCTATAAACATGGTCCACGGCATGATCATTTTTCTTAAAATATCAAAAGAACTCTGCTTAAACTATAGATTACCCCAGGGGCCAAGGTAGTAATGAACCAGAGCTAATTTAAGTGGATATGTTTTCTGTGCCTCTTATGACTCAGGCCACAGTGAACAGCATTTGCACTGATTTAGTTCCCATATAGTCAGTCTATGGCGGAGCTGAATGGGCGCCCCTCTGCAGGAGTTCAGGGCCAGAGTGGCCAAGTGAGAACTGTCCTCTGCAGCCCCCTGTACTCCGACCACCCTGGGAGAGCCTAAGCAGCACTCCCTGTTGACTGCAGTCCTCATCTCTGTGTCTGGACTAATGCAGAGTGGCCAGCAGATGAGCACGTAGGAGTGGGGCCTACACGGCTTCCTCTAGCCAGTGTCAGCCTCAAAGGTCCCAGGGCCTTGCTGCAGTTTACTGGAGACCAGGCTTCTCCAGACTTCTCTTCCAAGGCTCTGAACAGGTACTTGAAAGTGGACATGGTCTGAGACTCACCTGCCTGTCCCAAGAGATCTCTTCTGAAATGTGAAACAAGTAAAACATCCAGAGAAGACAGTTTGGCTGATTAAAAAGCCCTTGGCTCGGACATCTGGTCTCTCTTTGGCACAATCATGAACATCCACTGGGCCCTTTACAGATGAAGAAATTGGCCTCGGATTGAGATGCTTTGTCCAAGGTTTCACCACTGGTTTCAGAAGAGGGGAAACTTGGCCAAAGAGCTCCCATGTGCTTTCCAGTCACTCTGTGGCCACCTGAAACTGACGTTGAGAACAGAGTACAACACTATGTCGGAGACTAGGTGTTCTTGACCCAAGCTTGATCCTAGAGGACTATGAAAACCCAACAGAGGGCATTTGAAACAGCCGGTTTTTAGGGCATGAAAACTAGATATTTTGAGCACAGGGTTCAGTCCCCCTAACCCACAGTCACAATCTATAGCCTGTTTCGCCTATACAGTTGTTATGTAAGGTGAGGAAATAATTTCTACTGCTGTTTTGATAAATGCTGTCATACATGTCAGTTACTTTTTAACTAGGTGAGTAGACAAATAAAAATGGCATTGTTAAATATTAAAAATGTTGGCCTGTCAGAAATCACGGGCCCAAACCGGAGCAGTGCAGGGCCTAGCACCAGAAGAGGGAGTGAGGTACAGCAAGGAAAAGTGTCAACGGCCGGCCGGCCAGCCAGCTAGGAGTTCATGTGAAAAATCAGTACTCCCCATAGTGAGACCCATGAAGTTAAACATCTACCCCTCAAGTCCAACAAAGCACTCTAAGTATTGTCAGAAAGATACTGTAACACGTTATAATAAACCAATTTTTTAACAGCTAGAAAAAGGGGGTTGGGGAGGACTAAATTGACAGGAAAACCAGGTCATTTCTTATGGAAAACAACACAAACTTGAAATGACCCTTTAAATCACAGAAATAAGTCACAGGAAATCTGAGTCTTCCTTATTTTTCCCATAAATACAACTGTTCTCAGAACCTGTGTAAGTTAAAGGCTTCTTTTTTGTTTCAGAGCTGTGATAAACTAACCAGCAGGTCTCATGTTCCGAGAGAACAAGCACTGTTTCCCTGAATTGCAGCTTGCTTGGTTCATCCTCCCCGCTCTCAGAATTTTCCTGAACTTAATACACAAATATATATCCTCTGTGTTTCCATTCAGCACCAGCCTGAGGCAGTTCTGTGGTTTTAGCTTTAGGACAAGCTCACCAATACTCAAGCAGGTGCCTGCCCTGCCCTGTCCCTGGGAGCAGGAGAGCCACCCCCACCCACCCTGCACCCAGCTGCTAGACCTGGACCCTGGCAAGCCCACACTGCTGAAGAGAAATCCATGGGAAATGCAGACTGTACACAACACTTCTCTTGCTATGATTTGTGTCTGATGTTTGAAGTCAGTGCAGGGTCATGTCTCTGCTTTCAGATATACTCCACTGACTTAAACAGAACATGTACTTGATCAGCATCAGACCAACTCCAAGTTAAAGAGAGACAAATCATTCATCATATGCTTAATATTTTTTCCCATTATAATTATTTCCTACTCAGTTAAAATGGAACTGGTATTGAACATCTCACAGACCAAAATGGTCCTGACACCTTTAAAGGACTATAACAAGGACCAACACTTTATTTGCAAATTATCCTACATGAAATGAATGGTTCAAGTTTATCAGAAAACAAAATGTACACACCGCAAGATAAAACCACTGGACAGCCCAATGCGAATTGCAATAGCTCCTTCCATATGACACGACGGTCGCCAACCTGCACAGCGCCAGCAGGAGAGGCGAGTGCACGTGGTGAGGACGGCCCACCAGCAGTGGGGCATCAGCTGACAAGTCCACGTTTGTCTCTTTCAAGGTTTTGAGTTCAATTCCCCAAGTTAAAAAATAAGTTTCAGTGATTTTAAAAATTTGAAGTGTGTATGCTTACCAAGAGCAAGGAAGCTGGGGCATCCAGTGAGGGATGCTGGGAACCAGCAATCCCCGAGTGTGCCTTCACTGCGAGGAGGCACAGCTGGAGTGTCTGGGGACCCTGGGACACCTTTGCCTCACCTGAGGCATGGGTCCCAGAGAGCAGAGCTTCTCCAGTGTGGCTGGTCTCAGTCCTGCACAGTCAGAAGGCAGCCTGGTTTGATAAACCAAATACAAAATAAATAAAGGCAGCTTCAAATTTGTTTAGAACTGTGATGTCCTCCTCCGTTTTCAGACTCAATCCTGCAGTTTATGTTCTCCACATGCTTTACACCTGCCCCTGCCCTTGCCCCAGGCGAGGCTGTACCAACACTGACCTGCTGGGCTCCTCTTACCTGGTTGCTTTGCCTGGCCAGGGGTGGAAAGGCATGGTATCTGTCCGAAGAGGGAGAAAGGAACATGGAAGATACCTCCTTTCCTTACTGATATCAGGTGCAATAGGGATGGGGACAGAGGTCGAGCTCCACGTCACCCTTAATCCACGACTCTAAGCCACTTCCAGGGACCAACCCTGGCTCTTATTTTCTTTTTGGGTTAGGCGGGGGAGCCAGGCCACATACTGGAAGGGCTGAGCAGTACCACAGTTCGAGGCCTGCAGCTGGCCTCCCAAGGCCTTTGGCACCAGTCTCTGACTGGGTTAATTCTCCATCGACTACAGTGTATACTAAGACACACCGTGGAAAGAGGGCACCTGACACAAGGAACCAGCATGGAAAGGTGGTTTCTTCTAAAATCCAAAATGCAATGTTTTATTAAATTCAAAAAGAATGGGTAAGAGAAAATTCCCAAGTTTTCTTTTCACTGATTTTTATTTAGATTTGGTAAACATCACCAGAATATCTATCAATTCCTTTGTCAATCTGAGATGTATGTGTGTGTGCATGTGTGTATAATCCCTTAGAAACTTTATTTGGTATAACTCACATTTTTGGTATATAGAAATAATTTTATTTTCATATTGTAGCACAGTAGACATACAACTGACATTATTTCCTAGAGTGTGTAACATATAAATTATTCACATTAAAAAAAATTAAGAACAGAAAGCTTCATATGCAGGAAATATTCTAAAATGTCTACCTACTTTGGAATCTGTTTGGACAGTACACATCACTGCCTTTATAAATCTGAATATGACGTGTACACGGTGGAACAAAACACACATATGGGCCGACTCCAGCTGTTTAACTCACTCCATGGCTAACTCACTCCTCACTTTGGTCATTGGGATGCCAGGTGCTGAGGCCTTTGTGCATCTGAAAAATACTCCCCGAAGTGCATTTGTTACACTGGCGTTTGAAAGGCTGCTGTTTCTTCTATTCTCCTTTATAGCGAGGGGATCTTTTCTCCTTAAAAGCCAGAAGACCTTCAAGTCTGTCTTTCGTTGGAATGGTCTAAGAGAAACAAAACATCATGTTATGTGTACCAAAAAGTAAAAACTATAGAGGTTTAACAAGCTTTATCTAAGAAAACTATTGGAACATAATCTAAAATTCTGAAATCTACTAGTCATTTGGCAATTCTAATTAGGCAACCCAATTTACTATTCTAACTCTAAATATGATTTTTCTCCCTTTCAAATACACTTTAAAAAACAGGCTTTATTTTTTAGAAAATTTTAGGTTCTCAAAAAAATTGAGCATTTTGCTCAATTTTTCACTCAATATGAGACCCTTCAGAGGTCCCATAGACTCCCTCAAGACCTCAACCACTTCCCTTAATATGAAAATCCTGCATGACTCTGGTACACTGGTTACAAGAACCAGTATCAATATACCATCATTAACTAACGTCCAGAGCCTACATTAGGGTTGACTGGGTTATACATTTCATGGACTCTGACAAACATGCATCATGTATCCACCATTACAGTGTCATACAGACTAGTTCTCCCACTTTAAACATCCCTTACACTCCACCTACTCGTCCCTATACCACCCCCCATTAACTCTTCTAGAATGTCATATAGTTGAAAATCACATAATATGTAGCCTTTTTAGATTGAAATCCTTCACCAAGCAATATCCATTTAAAGTGCTTTTATGTCTTTTTGTGGCAGGACAACTCATTTCCTTTTATGGTGGAATAATATGCAATTGCATGTATGTACCAACATTTATCCAGTCACCTACTGAAGGACATCTGGGCTGCTTCCAAATTTGGCAATTATGAATAAAGCTGCTATACACAGTGGTGTACAGGCTTTTGTGTGGACATTAGTGTTCAACTCATCTGGGTAAATATATAATAGCATGATTGCTGGATCATGTAGTAAGATGTTGTTTAGCTTTGTAAGAAATGGTCAAATTGTGGCCTGTTTTTTATCTGCATTTCTTATGATATATGATGTGGAGCATCTTTCCCTGTGATTATTTCCTATCCGTACATCCACTCTGGTGAGGTATCAACTCTTACACACTATTTTTTGATTTAGTTTTTATTTTTTAATCTCTGCTGTATTTTTTTACATTACCTTTTAGTCTGCTTATACCTCCCTCTCCACAGCAATCACCACACTGTTGCCATGTCCATGAGTCATTTTTTCTTTTGTTCAATCCCTCTACCCCTTAATTTCCCCTCACCACTAGCTGTCATCTGCTCTCCATCTATGAGTCTGTCCCAATTTTCCTTGTCTGTTCATTAGATTCCACATATAAGTGAAATCATATGGCATTTGTCTTTTTCTGACTGGCTTACTTCACTTAGCATAACATTCTCCAAGTTCATCCATACTGTTGCAAAGGGTAACATTTTATTCTTTTTTACAGCTGAGTAGTATTCCATTGTGTAAATGTTTCATAGTTGTTTTATCCACTCATCTATTGATGGGCACTTGGGCTGCTTCCCTATCTTGGCTGTATTTATTTTTTAGAGAGAAGGAAAAGGAGGGAGAATGATAAAGAGAAACATCGATGTGCATCGGCATGCAAGAGAAACCTCAATTGGCTGCCTTTCACACACTCTCAACCAGAGACCTGGCCTGCAATCCAGGCATATGGTGACTGGGAATAGAACCAGTGACCTTTCAGTTCACAGGTCATTGCTCAACCCTCTGAGCCACACCAGCCAAGGCTCTAACCCACTTTTTAATGGGTTGTTTATTTTCTTGTCATTGAACTTTAAGTTCTTTGTATGTTTTAGATATAAGTCCTTTGTCAGATTTGTGTTTCGTGAAGACTTTTCCCCAGTCTGCGGCTTGTCTTTTTATTCTCTTTTCAGTGTCTTTTGCAGAGTAGACATTCATTTTAATAAAGTCAAACATCATTTTCTTCTTTCATAGATTATACTTCTGGTGGCTATCTAAAAAGTCATTGCCAAATCCAAGGTCACCTAGATCTTCTGTTATCTTCAAGAAGTTCTATAGTTTTTCATTTTACATTTAGGTCTATGACCCATTTTGAGTTACTTTTTGTGAAGGGTGTAAGGTCAGTGTCTAGCTTCATTTTTTTTTTTTGGTAGTTGAATGTCCAGCTACCGTAGTACTATTTGTTTCCAAGACTATCTTCTCTGTGTTAAATTGCCTTTGCTTATTTGTCAAAAATCAGCTGACTATATTTGTATGAGTCTACTGTCGGACTCCATGTTTCATTCCACTTATCTATTTGTCCATTCTTTTGCCAGGACTACACTGTCTTGATTACTGCAGCTTTATAGTTAGTCTTCAAGTTGGGTAGTGTCATCCCTCAAACTTTGTTCTTCTTCAATCCTCTGTTGGCTAACCTGCGTCTTTGGACTTTTTATATAAACTTTATAAATGGTTTGCCATTATAAAAAATAACTTGCTGGGGGGTTTATTGGCATTGCACTGAATCAATAGGTCATTTTGGGAAGAGGTGGAACCTTACAAATATTAAATCATACTATCCATAAACATGGGACATCGCTCCATTTACTTAGATCTTGATTTCTTTCACTGGAGTTTTGCAGTTTTCCTCTTACAGACCTTGCACATATTTTGTTAAATTTATGACTAAATATTTTTTGTGCTAATGTAAATGATACTGTGCTTTTAAAATTCCAATTCTTCATTGTGGATATATGAGGAAGCAACTGACTTTTATATATTAACCTTGTGTCATATAATGTTGCTCTAACTGCTTAGGAATTAGGACACATTTTCATTGATTCTTTGGGATTTTATACATAGACAATCATGTCACCTATGAATAGACAGTTTTACTTCCTTCCCAATTTATATATCTTTTATTTATTTTTTTGTCTTATTATATTAGCTGGAACTTGTAGTAGATGTAGAAGTGCTAAGAGGGGACATCCCCATACTGTTCCCACTTAATCATTAAGTATGTAAGCTGGAGGTTTTTGGTGGGCATTCTCGTTCGGTTGAGGAGGTTCCCCTCTAATCACAGTCTGTTGATTATTTTACTTAATCACGAATAGGTGCTGGATTTGTCAAATGCTTTTTCTGTACCTGTTAATATAATTGTATGATTTTTCCTGCTTACCTGTTAATATAATCGTATGATTTTTCCTGCTTAACCTATTAACGTGGTAGATTACATTAACTGATTTTCAAGTGTTGAACGAGCCTTGCATATTTGGAGGAAAAACCCATTTGGTTGTGGCATGTAATTCTTGACATACATTGTAAGATCTGATTTGCTAACACCTTGTTGAGAATTTTTATATCTATGTGCCTCAGAAATAAAAGCCTGAAGTTTTCCTTTCTTTTAATTTCTTTGGTTTTGTTATCAATGTAATACTAGTCTCATAGCATATGAGTTTTAGAAAGTGTTCCTTCTGCTTCTATTTTCTGAAAAAGACTGTAGAGAACTTGTATAATTTCTTTTTTTAATTTTTAAATCTATTTTATTGATTATGCTGTTACAGTTGTCCCATTTCCCCCCTTCATTCCCCTACACCCTGCATACCCCCTCCCACCCACATTTCCCACCTTTAGTTCATGTTCATGGGTCATACAGATAAGTTCTTTGGCTTCTACATTTCCTATACTACTCTTACCCTCCCCCTGTCTATTTTCTACTTACCATCTATGCTACTTATTCTCTGTAACTTTTCCCCCTCTCTCCCCCTCCCACTTCCCTATTGCTAACCTTCCACGTGATCTCTATTTCTGTGGTTCTGTTCCTGTTCCAGTTGTTTACTTAGTTTGTTTTTGTTTTCGGTGCAGTTGTTAATAATTATAAGTTTTCTGTCATTTTACTGTACATGTTTTTTATCATCTTTTTCTTAGATAAGTCCTTTAACATTTCATATAATAAGGGCTTGGTGATGATGAACTCCTTTAACCTGACCTTATCTGAGAAGTACTTTATCTGCCCTTCCATTCTAAATGAAAGCTTTGCTGGATACAGCAATCTTGGATGTAGGTCCTTGCCTTTCATGACTTGGAATATTCTTTCCAGCCCCTTCTTGCCTGTAAGGTCTCTTTTGAGATATCAGCTGACAGTCTGATGGGAACTCCTTTGTCGGTGACTGTCTCCTTATCTCTTGCTACTTCTAGGAGTCTCTCCATTTTAATCTTGGGTAATGTAATTGTGATGTGCCTTGGTGTGTTCCTCCTTAGGTCCAACTTCTTTGGGACTCTCTGAGCTTCCTGGACTTCCTGGGAGTCTATTTCCTTTGCCAGATTGGGGAAGTTCTCCTTCATTATTTGTTCAAATAAGTTTTCAATTTGTTGTTCTTCCTCTTCTCCTGGTACCCATATAAATCAGAGGCTGGAACATTTAAAGATGTCCTGGAGGTTCCTAAGCCTCTCCTCATTTTTTTTCAATTCTTGTTTCTTCATTCTTTTCTGGTTGGATGTTTATTTCTTTCTTCTGGCCCACACCGTTCATTTGAGTCCCAGTTTCCTCCAGTTTCCTTCCCATCATAATTGGTTCCCTGTACATTTTTCTTTATTTCAGTTAGCATAGCCTTCATTTTTCATCTAATTTGTGACCAAATTCAACCAATTCTGTGAGCATCCTGATTACCAGTGTTTTGAACTGTGCATCTGATAGATTGGCTACCTCTTTATCACTTAGTTGTATTTCTTCTGGAGCTTTGATCTGTTCTTTCATTTGGGCCATTTGTTTTATCTTGACGTGCCTGTTACATAGTGAGGGGTGGGGTAACCCACATGGCTGTGTTGTGATGCTGTATGTATGAGGGGTCTAAGAGGGAACAATCGTGCTCGCTCCGCTCTCTGCTGGATTTCAGTCACTTCCCCTGTTTCCCACAGGCAAATTGGGCCCTTCTGGTGCTGATTCCCATGTGGGTGGGCTTGTGTATGTTCTAGGGCTATGTGGTTCTGTTCAATGAATTATCCTGTGAGGCTTCAACTTTCTCCGGCTGCTTCAACCCACACACGTGTTTTCAATCAGTGGTTTGAGGCTTTATTTCCCCGAGTAGGAGCCCTGGGTTGCTTAGTCTGTTTCACTCCCCAGTTGTTTCTCCCACTTTATCTGCACTCGAATATGGGACCACCCAGTCTGCAATCCATCGACTGGCCCTGTCCACCCTCTGCTGCCTTGCGGGCCAGTTGCAGCCTTCTGCACCCTGCTCCACAATCTGCCACCTCATCCACCCTGGTCCTTTAGCCATCAGCCACCACCATGCCATTAGTCCTCTCCACCCAGCCCATCTCCACCCCTCCTACCGGTCTGGATGAATGTGCCTTCTTTAACTCCTTGGTTGTCAGACTTCTGTACAGTTTGGTTTTCCATTAGTTCTGGTTGTTATGTTTTTAAATTGTTGTTGTCCTTCTTTTGGTTGTGCGAGGAGGCACAGTGTGTCTACCTATGCCTCTATCTTGGCTGGAAGTCCCAACTTGTATAATTTTTTCCTTAAATGTTTAGTAGAATTCACCAGTGAAAACCATCTGGGCCTGGTGCTTCCTATTTTGTAAGGTTACTAATTATTGAGTTAACTTCTTTAACAAACTTAGGACTATTCACATTATATAATTCTCCTTGTGTGAATTTTGTGTCTTTCAAGGAATTGGTCCATTTTATCTAGGTTAACAAATTTGTAGGCAAAGAGTTGTTCATTGTATTCCTTTACTATCCTTTCAATGTCCATGGGATCTGTAGTGATGGACCTACTTGCACTTCTGATATCAGTAATTTTTATCTTCTCTCTTTCATACTTGGTTTCCTGGCTAGAAGTCTGTCAATATTATAGACATGTACAGAGAACCAGCTTTTGGGTTTGTTGATTTTTTTCTATTGCTTTTTTTTTTAATTTTCAATTTCATTGATTTCTGCTCTAAAGTTTTTTTCTTTTGCTTACTTTGTATTTAACTTGCTTTTAAGAAAGTAAAAACAATGATTTAAATCTTTCTTCTTTTCTAATATATGCATTCAATGCTATAAATTCTCTCTAAGCAACTGTCTTCAATGCATTCCCACAAATTTTGGTAAGTTTCATTTTCATTTTGATTTAATTCAGTAATGTTTTATAATTCCTCTTGAGACTTCTTTGACATATGAGTGCATTGTTTTACCTTTATTAATAAGTGGGATTTTCCACCTATCTGGTACTGATTTCTAGTTTAATTTCACAGTGGTCTGACATAATACTTGGTATAATTTCTGTTCCTTTACATTTGATAAGGTGTGATTTATGGCCAAATATCGTTTTAAACTCTTTCTGCAGACTCTGAGGCTATTTGTAAGAGGTCTGTAATTTACCTCGGTAATTGTGCATGCTCATCAATAACAGGTGGTGATGCATACATACAGAGCGTGCAGAGTAACACTCCAGATATGCTCCTAATCTGTGACAATGGTTACATGCAAGCTGAGGCAGTTTGCGATTCTCTGAAAAGGTAGAACAAAGTTCTTCTGCTACTTTAGATGCCCTAAAAAAATTATACCTTTCATAAAAATAGGAGGAAGGAAAGATGAAAAGGGGGGAGGGAGGGGAGGTAAGGAGAGGAAAGAAGAAAGATTTGTTCCTCTATAGCAAACTCTACTAATTTGTGTACAAAAAGAAAACTGGCCCTGGCTGGTGTAGCTCAGTGGATTGAGTGTGGGCTGCGAACCAAAGGGTCACTGGTTCAATTTCCAGCCGGGGCACATGCCTGGGTTGCTGGCCAGGTCCCTAGGGGGCCACCATGAGAGGCAACCACACACTGACATTTCTCTCCCTCTCTTTCTCCTTCCCTTTCCCTCTCTATAAACATAAATAAGTAAAATCTTAAAAAAAAGAAAACTATGTAATTGAATTAGCGAACAAAGGCTGAGAATGTCAGGAAAAGCCAATGCCCCCTGCAGGTCCATGCTCACTGCTGCCCTCCTCTGACCTCTCTATACTGGAGTGAGCATTCAAGTCATACCCACAAAATACAACGTGAGCAAGAGTAACAGCTATAGTAGCACAAATGGTACTAACTTAATTATTCTAAGAACCTTCTAAGTTAAACAGACAAAGGTCATTAGTTTGTGAGCAGAATCAATCATAAAAGCTGGTAACAGTCAAACAGCAAACACAACTAATTTCAACATCTGTATGGTTCTGGAATGGGTATGAGTATAACCTCAATCAGTGATATATAATTAATTTCACTCATACAGAAGGTAAACACATTTTGTAAGGAGTATCTGCATTGAATGTGACTGTATTACATACCTGAGCATAACAAGCTTCTTCTATGGCTAATCCTGTTACTAAATCGACCTGAGGATAGAAAACATAATTCATTTCAGCAGGAATTATTTTTTAAAATATGGTATACTCAACATGAGCTCAAATTTAATAACCCTATTCCAAAAGAACAGAAGCCTTCCGTGTAATGTGGCAAATCACAAGTAAGACTATCAGGAGAGCCTTTGGAAGCAGGTTGCCTGGGTTCAAATTCTGACTCCATCATGTGGGAGCTGTGTAACCTTGGGTATATTTGACCTTGCTGTACTGAGAGAAACACATCTGAACAAGGAGATAATTGTAGTACCTACCAACTGAGGGTACTGCGAGGATTAAATGAGTTACCAGTAATCCAGGCAAAGACTTTATATAGTATCCAAGATATACAGGCATACCTCAGAGATATTGAGGGTTCAGTTCCAGATCACAGCAATAAAGCAAATACCACAATAAAATCACACACAGTTTTTTGGTTTCCCAGTGCATACAAAAGTTATGTTTACATTACACTGTAGTCTATTAAGCATGCAATAGCATTATGTCTAAAACAACAATGCACATTCCCTGGTTAAAAAACGCTTTATTACTAAAAAATGCTACCCATATTCTGAGCCTTCAGCGAGTCATAAATATTTTGCTGGAAGAGGGTCTTGCCTTGATGTTGATGAAAACGCAATTATCCGTTAAGTGCAAAAAAGTGAAATGCATTAAAATGGTGTGTGTGTGTGTGTGAGAGACCTGGAGAGAGAGGGAGAGAGAGGGAGAGAGAGAGAGGAGAGAGAGAGAGACCTGGCACACAGTAAGGGTCACATAAGGTGTTTGCTACTAAATGCTGTTATTATATAAAAAAAAATTAAAAACCTATCAAATACTTGGTAAATGTTAAAAACTGCATTTATAGCAAACAAATTCAATCTCTTTTCACTGCAATGAAGCCCAGTGGGCTCTGGGTCTTCAAGGAATAAGTATCTTCCTTTAAAACTCCCATAATTTAACCAAAATATAACTGCAACTGCTGTAATTAAAAGTCCAATGTCAATGTTTGCCCGCACTGCTTTCTTGCCCTGCCTTCCTCTCCCTGACGTGGGGCCTCCACCCTTTCAGAGACACCTTGCAGGGTGACTTTAGGACACCCCAATCACTTGCCCTGTGTCATGTGTGTCTCCTTGCAGAAAAAAAGAAAAGAGTATGTTAAAAGTAAAGAGAGCCAGGAAATCCTCCTCAGAATGTTTTGTTTTTAATAACACAATACCAGTACTAAGAATACACAGAAGGCCTCTTTCTTTGGGTTTTCTCTGACTGCTAGTCAATAAATCTATTAATTCAATGGCAAAATAACAACCATGTCAATTAAGCTGTACAACCATCAGTGAAATAACTGAATTCTGTGACTGGTATGAATTAACAATAACTATTCACAGAATGAAGTCAGTGATATAGTTAAAAAGCACCACAGCAGCTTGCAGTAATAGTAGGATTGAAACAGTTATGTTTCAGAACATTAAAAAAATATGTAGGAGGCTAAACATGGTTTATTTAAATTACATCTCCACTACCTACTCCAACAACAAAGCTCAACCATTAAGGAACTTACCTCCATCCCTTGATTAATGGCTAATTTTGCCACTCGCATTGCAACAGGTCCCTAAAATTCAAGTTAAAGAAACAGACTTTAATTATAACTTGTGCTACTTATGTTGTACATCTGCGCAAAATTCAGATGGCCTAGAAGCGACAATGGCTACCAGGTGCAACTGATGGGAGTCCCTTTTAGGAGCCTACAAGGTCTTAGACGGTAAGTGTAGCAACATTGCATCGGCATGTCCTGTAGACTACACAGGACTTGTGGCTAGAAAACTGCATTCTTGGGGGTCAGCAGGTGAGGTACACCCAGCACAGGGGTTACCATTCTTAAGCAAATCTCCTTAGAAGAGGGGAAAAACAAAGGAGAAAAAGTGTTTGGCAGGACACTACATCCACAGTCATGTGACAGAAACTTGGCTGAGGTTCAGAAGCCATCATCATTAGACATCACCATCAGGGGTCCAATATCAGTGTTTAAGATACTGGCTATGTCTTTCCTCCAGGGGCATCGTCAACTAACCATGATGGTGATGACCAGCAAAAAAGTGTCCTCCAGGAAGTGTTCCCACATTGTACAAACACAAAGTTCAAATAAGTCCTTCTGGAAGTGTTCGGGTCACAGAGAAAAGAACTGGAGGTCCTCCGTGGGAAAAAAAAATTAATTTTGTCTTAGAAAACCACAATCCTCAAAATGGAATTTAGTTACTCATTTATATTTTAAATTCTTAGAAATTGTTTACATGTGATGAATTAGAATTCAATGGCATATTTTTAAATCTTTTAAATTAAAATAAAAGTGGATGCCCTGGCCGGGTGACTCAGTTGGTTGGAGTGTCATCCCTTACACCAAAAGTTTGCAGGTTTGATCTCAGGTCAAGACACATACCTACGTTGTGCGTTCAATCCCCAGTACCAGTGCATATGAAAGGCAAATGATCAATCTTTCTTCCTCCCCACAACCGCACTTCCACTCTCCCTAAAATCAATAAAAATATCCTCACACCAGGATGAAAAAAATAATAAAACAAATAAAAATATAAAATAAATAAATATAAAAATAAAAATGTAAGGTCTAACTATCTGGCACAAAAAAAGACTCCATGAAGTGCGAGGTGAACAAACACATGATAGCATGACTAAGTTTTGTATAAAAGAGGAGGCTTTCCTAGCTAGGACTTCCAATTATTTAACATTAACCTACAAAAGTCTTTTCGCAAGTCACATTCTTAAAAATATTGTTCAGAGGCCACAATTTTCCCAGGGTTAGACAAGTATCTTAGAATTATTTTAATTTTGATTGGCATGTCAGGTACATATACTACTATTACTTTTTTTAAAGAGCATCAATTCATTTTTTCTTATTGTTGTTCAAGTACAGTTTTTTGCCTTTCTCCCCAACCCCTTC